>JAHHFK020003140.1:0-110628 GCA_024533555.2 Aedes koreicus | reverse complement strand
ACGAAGCACTTAAAAATATGGCATACAATATGATTCGGTAGCTTTACATAGCAGTGAAATAATCTGAAAAACGATTTGATCAGGATTCTATTGTTGCTTGTGATCAAAAAACCAAATAGATGGGGTCGAAGAGCCCGCCCTCGTTCCTTGAAATGAGCGTTTCCAGTCGAAATGACCTACCGATCAACTTCGAGTGTCTTTGATTTAATTGAAAATTTGTACACACGTGTTACCCACGTAAGTATGTTTTTTCCACTGATGCAAAAATTTTTTGGACTCAAGAGTCAGTTTTAAAAAAAAGCGTAAGCAGTTTTAATAGCACTTCAAAGAATAATTTGTAGCTCGAAAACCTTTGGTTGTACAAAAAATTGTCTAAGAACAAGTTGTGGTCCTATGTGTGAAGGTTGTGAAAAAAATACACTAAAAAAAAATCGTAAAAAAAAAATCAAAAGTTAACATTAAAATTTAAATATCTCAACAAAAATCTTTTGATTTTTTTATTTTTTGACTGTAGAAATTCGAAGTTATTACGCAAGTTTGAGCAAAAACTCCAGGATGGAGAAGTGTCAGGGAAAAAAGTTTTTAGAACATTAATTTTTGGTGTGTTTCTCAAAATTTTAATATTTGCAAGAACAAACGTATTTTAATGATTTAACCGGATTTTTGAAGTATTGACGAAGATGATGATCTGCGTAAGAGCATCCGTTCTCGAGATATTTCCGATTTAATTTTCTCATATTCAAATACTATTCGAAAATACGACCTTTTCATACATTATTTCCGTTTTTACAGTAACCACAAAACGTTTTTTGACATTTTCGTTAAGTTTCCTACAACGCTTTCTTTGACAGCAAGACAATTGGACGAACGCTCGGGGGGCGACCCCGGCGTACTGGTTAACATCCATACCTCTCACGCCAAAGTCACGAGTTCAAATCTCACCCCCGGACAAGTTACGAAAATACCCAAAAAGAGGTATTTGAGTGACTACGACGGGAGATGAACCAGCCCGAGGCTGAAAATCTCGATAATCAAGACAAAAAAAAAAAAAAAAAAAAACAATTGGACGAACGGTTCAAAAGATATGGGGTAAAATGATTCAAACAGTATTTTTTAAATGTTCGTTTAACATATGCCTATTTTGCTTCTTATTGTATACTTTATACATTGTGTGTAAGAACTTGAAACTCTAACGTCAGTTTTGGAGAAAACTTCAGGGTGGAGAGATCTGAAGTGAAAAAAGTGTCTGTAAGGTGAACTTTTAAAGCATTTTTAAAATCTCAACTATTTGCCAAAATAAACGTGTTTCGGTGTTGCATTTCCAACAGAAAATACGGCCTTTTCATAAATTATTCGCGGCTCTCCAGCACAACATAAATATCTTTTTAGAAATATGCGTTTAGTTTCCCACAAGTCACTCTTAGCCAGCAAGACGATTCTATAAACAGCATAAGAAATACGGGAAAATGATTGAATTGATTTAGAGAAGTTTCCGTTCATTTTACATGTTTATATATGCTATGATGGCTTGATGCTACATCATTTGAAAACAATTTTGCCTCTATCTGATGATCTGAACGCGGAACAAAAGAGTGAAATTTTTGTGTGCCAGTAATCTTTTTAGTTTGCTGAAAGATATTGCTCCATTCTCTAACTCCCTGTTCACAGTCTTCATAAGATACATAACAAAATGACATTTTCGTTAAGCAATCATTATATTTCTGATTGGCCCAATCATATAATTCTTTTGCATTTGTTATTGGGTGTTCATGTCCTTTAGTTATACTTGCGTTTCTTGCCATTCGTTTTAATGTGCCACCAATTGCATCGCATGGCCCCTTGGCATGGGAAGTAGCGAAAAAATGCCATTCAGCATGTATGCTACATTTTGATTTGAATTTACAAAGGTTTGCAAATTTTTTCCTATTTTTATATTGGGATGCAGCTCCATCAGACATAAATATCGCTTTCTTCAACTGCCTTAGTTTGTTTTTCAAAAAGCTCATTAGTTTTGAAATAAATACCCGAACCGCTATTGTGTCATGTTTAAGTACTTTTGATATAACGATAAAGCTAAGATTCTTAAGCGCTCCTGGTTCGACAAAGTAAGTAACAAAGGGGTGAATTGTGGCTTGGTTATTATTCCAATAACTACTTTGAACGGCATCTTGTAGAACAAATGTATTATTTTCGGAATAATCACACACTATGACAACTTTTCCATTGCTTAAATTATTTTTCGTGTATCTCAAAAACGATTTCGGTAAAATTTGATACAAATTCATCAACTGGTTGTAAGAGGGTATTTAGATTACACCGGTCTGTTGAAATCCACTGTTCGAAAGATATTTCAAATGCATTACATTCCTCGAGCTCCTTGAAAAAGTTATTTTCAAAAGCTAACCGGCTTGGACAATTTTCACATTCACTGAGATAACAATATTTCGATTTTGACTTTGTGTTGCATAATAGTTGTTCGAAGTAAAATTTCGTATCATTTCGGAAAGCGAAAAGAATTTTTTTTCAGTGTATTTTTTTTTCACAACATTCACACATAGGGCCACAACTTGTTCTTAGACAGTTTTTTTTGCACAACCAAAGGTTTTTGAGCTACAAATTATTAATTGAAGTGCTATTCAAAATGCTTACGCCCTTTTTAAAACTGACTCATGAGTTACAAAAACATATGTTAGCGCGGAAAATGCTGTCTTCGAAGTCAAACGCGTATGTAAAGTTTCATTCAATTTAAAAAATATCGAAAGTAATTTTCCACATTTCCTTGTCATTTCGCCATTTAACATTTATGTTAACAATAGGGAGGAGGCAGTCCCATGGTCCCTATCCAAATCGTTTCACTTGGGTGCCCAGATAGTCCCTCTTTTTGCCGGTTATATGATATGTAAAAAAATATTATTATATTTTGGCATGATCCAATGATCTAAATTAAAAGAAAAATATCATATGATACAATGCAATGAAGTATATATACTACCAGGAATCACTTTCGTTGAAACCTTAAAGCTGATAAAATTTCATTAATTTTATTATCACGAAAAAAAAAACGCCCCCGAGCACCAGACAATGACTACAAAATGATGATGGCTTCTTCAATTTAAACCCGAAATCAAGTATGTAAAAACATGTTTGTATCCATTTAAAAATGTACATCAATTAATATGAAATATGTAGAAACGAAAATACATATTCATGTTCATAACAGTTCAAATTCTTCATCCTGAAAATTCAGTATGATTAGAAAGATTATAAAATCATGATATGATGAAAATCATGCGAAGTCATAATGAAATACTAAATAATATAAATATAATAATAAAACGCAGCTAGCCTCTTTGTCTCTTCAGCTCATGCGGTGTTAGGTGTGTGTCAAATGGCGAAAATTTACAAAGTCTGTTATTGATTGTTGGACCTTAACCTTACAATAAGGCGAAATAAATTTAATATGAGAAAAAAACCAAAGATCAAACAAAGTCGAAGAGAGAAGCGCTCTGTAAACAAGAAAAAAATCGAAGTGACTTTAGAACAAGTCCAACAAAAAATTAATAATTTCAGACAAAAACGTTGCAATCTCTAGCAAGATAATATAAAATTTTTTTAGTTTTAAGATTATTATTGTTATACCGACACGCAGGAAAAAAAAAAATGTAAACATAATAGGTACATATTTTAACAATGGTTGATCGTTACGGTAGTAGCTTGTCAATAAATTGAATAAATTTGGAACAAATAAAGAGTTAAAAAAAATTTAATGTGAGTGTCAATAATGCCAAAAACGGAAACTTAATAAATCCACAAAAAAAAACAAAAAACAAAAGGGATATTTGTATTTTCCCATGCACTTAATTTATTTATTTAAAAAAGTCGAGTATTAGTACACGACACTGAAGAAGTTTGCACATTGTAGACGAAATTCAAATTTATTAATGAATTACTAATCATTCTTCTTACTTTTGTTTTATTTATTTTTTTTGACGTCAACCACGTGTAGACCTTTAGTTACAGTTATTTCTTCATGTTTTGTGACTTAAATCTAGAAAAATATATTTGTAACGGTGTTTTGCTTATATTTTAGTACATTTATGAGCAGCTTTTTTTTTATCAAATATCATTATAGTATTGCTTCAATTTATATTTTGTCGTTGTAAAGTCAACGTTTTCGTAATGCATATTGTATGTTGCCATCATCCGATATAAAGGCCCAAATTTAGCATAATGTGTACGATGGTGGCCTGTAGTAAAATCAATTCGATTTCGAAGTTATCGGCTTGGAATGTAAAAATTAAGTTTTGATAAAAGTTCTTCAGAATCAATACGATGCGAAACAATATCGCCTACAACCGAGACCATTGCAAATTCTCGACGCGCTTTTTAATATTTGGATGTTAATGAGCATACAACGAGCTTTATAAGATGGAAAAGGAAATCTTGTCCAACCTAATTTTCGAAGTGCAAACAGTATAAATTGCTTTTGAACTGATTCTATTCGTTGTTCGTGCGTGACTAAAAAAGGTGACTATACTACGCTACAATACTCAAGTATTGACCTCACATATGCAACGTGTAATGTTTTTATTATGGATGGGTCATAAAAGCTGTAACTAAATCGTTTTATGAATTCTAGCATGCTACTTGCTTTACTGATTATTGTGTTATAGTGGTCAATGAATGTTAGTTTTTTTTTTTATCTAAAATAACACCTTAGTCTTTAATTCTTCCTCACTTTTCAACTGCCTGATTTCCTAGAGAGATTGTTCAGTCTAGTATATTCCGTTTTCTACTAAAGGATATTGATTTACATTTTCGGACGTTTAGCAAACGTTTAAGAGTACGTCGTTTTTTAATAGTCTTATATCTTCCTTGTTTTTGATTTCTAAAAATATCATTAAATCGTCGGCATAAATAAGAATTTTTACGTATTTTAAAATGAGGGAAATGTCGTTTATAAATAGTATAAACAAAAGAGGGCCAAGATGGGAGCCTTGAGGAACTCCTGAAGTAACTCGAATAGGATTTGAAGTCTTTTTTGTATAATGCACGAAATGAATTTCGTGAAAACCAGCCAATCGCTGCTTCTCTTCAATCGTACTCATGCATGTTGGTGTTGCTGCTGGGATGGGCGAGAATAATTAATTTATGTATGTATGTATGTAGGAAGCCACCATCCTAGCGTGAGCTTGCCCTGCATGCTTATCCACATAACAGAAAGATCATGCTTTGTTACCGTTTTAAATAGAACATACTGCTGTATGAAGGGCCAAAAGGAGTTGGGCAGGCCCATAAGCAGAGACACTTACGTGAAGCTGGCTTTCATCCATGGCAGAACGTGGTCCTTCAAAATGTTCATGTAAACCTCGGCATTAACTTTTAATCCAGCTTTGATAAATACTGGAGGCATTTTCAAGCCATTGGACGCAACTGCCCCGAAAACCATGACTCCGGCCGGATGTTTGGGTGTAAACTTGAATATCACGCTCTCTGGAACATCCTCAATCTTCTTTGGTAAAATAAACCTGTCAGTACGTGTGTTAGATACGGGATCGATGGTGAACATTTTTTCATCGGAGAATACGATGATGGCATGCTTCTTTTTTAATGTTGACACCAAACCTTTCGAGTGCTCCAGCCGTAGTTGTTTGATTCAGTCCGTTACAAGGTGGCGCTTTACTCTTGCCCTGGACGAACATTTCGAGTCATCTTTGACCAACCGTTGCATGATAGTTTTTGAAATATCGCCTTCCTTAGCCAATTTCCGGATCGATCTGATAGGATTTCGCCGCACTCTGTCTCTCACTGATCTGATGACCTTCGGTGTGCTAACGGACCGTGGACGGCCACTTCCCGGCTTCCGTGGACGTGGTTCATCAAAGAGTGAACGTTTGGTACGGCAAACGGTAGCCAGGTGGCATCCCACAATCGTTGCAATTTGTTTTACGGGCTTTTGGGCGAGCAGCAAACTTGTCACAACCTCCTTTGCGTACATTTTTCTCAACTTTGCTATTCGCGAACCACTGTTTTGTTTACATCGTCTGTCTCAGAGTGTGCAGTCAGATGATTACACACTCGCATTAAAACAGTATAAATAATGTTTAAAGCTACTCAAAAATAAGTATTGAAAACTTTTGCATTTTTTTTATGGGACATACTGTATATCTCTCATACCAAGTTTCCGAAGAAGGTCTTCATATGGATGACGATTAGTAAGAAGGGAATGTCCAAGCTACTGTTTTTTTTCCTTTGGGGCTTTTGTGTTTCATTTGTATTGTAGCCCCCCCTCCCCCCTCCCAGGGAGGGTCTCTTACTATGATAAGAAACTTTATAGCTTATTTTGGTAATTCTGTCACATACTAGCGCCATGTAGCGTGAAAACTTCAAACTACAAGTCACCATTCAAAAGGTCTTGACCCACTGAACAACATTGTCGAAGACAGAAACATTCTATCTGGTCAGGCTACCAAGATATAGCACATGAATGACTTTGCTGAAGACAGTAACATTCTATGTGGTCCGTATCACGAGTTTTTCCGGG
Source organism: Aedes koreicus (assembly GCA_024533555.2). Taxonomy (NCBI): domain Eukaryota; kingdom Metazoa; phylum Arthropoda; class Insecta; order Diptera; family Culicidae; genus Aedes; species Aedes koreicus. The sequence goes on along the minus strand of JAHHFK020003140.1, from coordinate 104,084 downwards.
AAAAAATGTGTTGTACAAGGTACAACGCGCAAGTGCTCGTGTTACAAAAGTTTGCGCGAGTGCTGAATGGTTAAGATACGAGTTTTTGAAATATGTGTGTTTTTTTTGTGAAATTCGAGAAAAGCTCAACAAGGGGTTTTCAGAAAAACTGACAACCGAGATTCTTTTGTTGTTTTTTGTTCATAAATCCAAAAACTCTAAACAAAGTGAACAAAGTTTCAGAAAAATTTGACATCATTCGGTCAAAAAATATACGATAATTGAATAAAATCCGCTTTTGAACATCTTTGTAGAAGAAATCCATTTCAAATATTGTTTAGTTTTCAAGATATTTAATCATATCTGTAGACCGCCTTGATCAGATCATCAAGAGCAAGCTTGCTAATCCCATACACGACTGTAGTATATGCGAAGTGCTTGGTGGATTGAGGGGATATGAGAATGGCCTCCCAACGGCACCATCACCTCGTTCCTTTAAATGTACAAATCTTAGTTGCTAAAATAAATTTTTTTAAGAACCATATCAGTCTAAATCAAACTTCTTTTTTTGTACTTCTTTAGTGTATGTGTGTATGTGTACTTGTCAAGAAAATCAAGCCATTTGGTTTAAATAAGGCTGAGTAATAGCGATGATTGACGGATATAGGATCGCTTCCAAACTAGTGCTTCACCCTATTTCATCCACCGTGCATTTGTAAATTGATTCAAACTGCAAACCGTTTGTCACTTAGGACAATCTGACTGGTTAAGAGAAGCAAAAGGCAAAAAAATTCTACCAGCAGCAAATTAAAGCTAAGGTTTCCAGTTTTTCTTCTGCAACCCCCCAGCAGCAGCTGAGTTTGTGCTGGATAGTTTTTCGCTCTCTCGTATACACCGTACCAAGCTTAACCTCTACACGACGCACCTCATGCCATGTCTTTCCATGCCGCACCGCTGCTGCTACTATGCGCTATCGACTATGCCTCCTAGCAACGCAGGTATAGCAAGTTTCCACCACCCCAAAAACCTGGCTTACTCAGCTCACAGCGACTCAGTTTCAGTTGGACACTCAGCGCTAGAGGTTGTCCAGTGGTCGCAGTTTGTTCGTTTGTTCTTTCGAATTCGCCCCCACTTCGGTTTGATTAGCTTTGGGTGGTCGCTTCCGAAAGGTTTGTTCTGTTTTTGTTGTGCTTTGATTTCGTAACATCCAACTCCATCAACCGTCTGCCGTGGAAGAGACATCAGTTCCCGAAGGAGGCTTGGATGAGATTCGCAACTTCGAAGGATGATATTCCGGGAATGAGTTGGAAGACACGCACGCCAGGATTATGATTTATTTTTCTAGTCAGAAGAGAGTTTTTTTTGTGTTTGTGAAGTGATTGTTTGGTCTTACTTGAAAAACAAAGGAAACCATGATTATGACAAAGAGTGAAGGAAGAGCTCCAAAGTGGATACGAATCAATTCGTAAAGTGTAAATCAGATATGTTTGAAAATATAAAACAGCTCTAACTCAGTGTTTGCTACGAAAACGGAAAATTATATAATCAAAATTAAGTTGTGAATGGAAAGCAACGAATTAAAGTATAAGAAAATCGGAGCTCTGAGCAAAATGTGAGTTTGAATAAGCAAGTGGATGATAGAGAGAGAGAGAGAGACTGAGATACAGAAAAGAAGCAAAGCAAGCATGGACCGAAGAAGGAATTTCATGAAACTAGTTTTTCTTTTTTCCAAATGCAGTTTTTGTGAGAAAAAAAAAAACATTATATCTACATAAGTTCAATAATATCTAACCTGCGCGAAAAAGACGGCGTGGAAAACGAGTTTTTCGCCAGCCCCATGGCAACGGCTGCGGTGGCAGTCACTTTGCCATTTACCACCAGTGTGTAGCACCGAATAGTAGGCCATGTTGCACAAATCTCGCATGTCTACGGGGTGGCTTAATCGACTTTGGATCGTTGTTCGATTGGATGTGGCGTTGATTGCTGCAAAATTTACTGGCACCGCAACCCGTGCATGTGGTATATGATCAGTAACTAACATTAGTACCATGAGATATTGATTGCCTTGCTCGAGGGACTAACGTCCTCTAAAGATTGAACTGGCATTTGACCTAGATGTGGCCAAGAATGGCTTTTCCCACCGCGTGGTGATTATTAATTCAATATTTGTGCAAAGGATAATACAATTACTTGGTTGTATTGAAAGCTCTCTTTCTTTACATTGAACCATCAATAGCAATGCCCACCAAAACAAAAACAACAATAACAACTGTAGTAACAGCGCAATCAACTGGAATGGACGAACGGAAGGACGTCGGTTGCCTACCAGCCAGTGTCAGCAAGTTCGATCGGCAGAGCTGCCATATCCAATACGAGCAAAATGATTAACAACCGATAGCATGTAATAATATGAGAATGCCGTGCACACAGACAGTGTGGTCATATGTACACCGCACACCATTCATGTAATGAGCCGTTAGCCTTCAATTGGTTTTTTCGTGGTAAATATTTAATTGCCTTCATCAGACTTCGGTGTGCGTTCGGTTTGTGGTCCGGCTGCGGCTCGGATGTGGAATGAAATTCATTGGTTTTCGATCGATGAGGAAACTCATCAGCTTGGATGAGTTTCCAGTTTGTGCATGAAACACATACCAAGCTACGGTTTGCGCGGTGAACAAATCAAGGAAATTGTGCCGACTGCTTTATTCGTTTATTCGGCCATCATTTCAAATCTTCAAAATAAAAAAGAAAATCAAAGTTGGTTTTGTGCTGATGTCACGCGTGCATCTTAGAAACTGTTCAAGTTATCATAATGTTATTTCGAGATTAACAATTTTAAAAATATGCTACCGTTACATCATTACTTACTTTTTCAACACATTTGCGATTGTTGTAAAGCTAAATTCAGCAATTTAAAACTTACAGGCAAATAAACACTGCTTTCGAGTGTCTTCACTAAAAAAAAGCTACGCCACGAATGACCATCATCTCCAATCACACATCTTTGGGATGTTTATTTATAGGGATCGGAAATCTTATCAGATGTATGTGAACTTGCATCGCGTATCGTGACAAGCACAAACATGGATGGCCGCGAGGGGAGCCAACTGGTTTCGATTTTTAAGTTTTGGAGTTTGAGGCGTGACTGCAAACATTTTCTGGCCACAGATATTGCTATCGTCAAGTTCAAGGGCAGCTACTTGTGATGAAATTTGATCAGCAGCAGATGCGATGGTTCGAAGATAGTGGATACGAATGCTGAAATGTATTCTCATCGAACTACGAGGCCTTCGAATTCCTTTCGGAGCTTTCGAAATAATGATACCACTTAATGTTTTTCTTGTTTGAATGAGATTCAACGTTGTTTAGCCATGACAATGTGGCATCTGGTTTTCGTTTCTGAGTTTGAATGCTGAATTTGAGCGAGAAGCTTTCGCAAATTCTCAAAAAAGTTTTAATTTTTTACTTTAGCCAAAAATGTATGCTGTTATTCAATTTGCTCTGAAGATTTTAAGTTCGTTGGCATTTAAAGTTTATCTGTTCCCGCAATTAGCTTCCTTTCGAATCTCTTAGTTAAGAATTCCAGATGCATTTCCACAGAAGTTTATTGGGAGTTTGTGATATCCGACCTATTTTTGCATCTCTATGAATGATTAATTGCCAAAAGAGTCAAGAAAGTTTCCATTACATTAAAAAAAAACTGTCCGATCAGACTGGAAATCAACCTCACCCACCTCCAAACTACTAACCCTCTCATTAAGAAAGGGTACAATAAGGTATCGCTTAGTTCACGATTGAACCATTTTGAAAAGGATAAACACAACGACGAATAATTCGCTTTTTTACGGAACAAACATCTTTGGGCGCACAGTTAGTTGGATTGTTTCGATTTCAGCAACAATCGTTCTGACAAGTACATAACTGATGGCATGAAAACAAATACACTTCACAAACAAATTGTGCATAATTTGGTTAATTTCTGTCTAATTTGAAAAAAAAAGTTTACTACGCTTGAAAGTGTTGCTTTAATCATCTACTCGCTCTTTGCTTAACTGGTAAATAAACTTCGGTAGAAGATATACATAGAGTCTGTTTCATTTAAAATTGAGCCGCACCAAATGAGAGATTTCTGTGATAGAAAATAACGTACAAAAAATCGTAATCAGATAATCGTTTCGTATAATTTTTTTAGTAAGTTTTAAAGGAAAAATTTCGGACGAAATTTTGAACTTTTTGTTGATTTCCACCCATCATTTCTTGCACAATACTGCTAACCCGCCTTATCTGCCATTTTTTTTCCAGCATTTCTCCATATCAGACGGTTTCATTGTTTTGCCACATTTATTTTATATACGCTTGATAATTGCCCAACATTTTTTTATTGGACGAAAATCTGGACAATTTAGAGGATTGATACTTTTTTCAGGAAAATCAACATTATTCTGCTTATACCATTCTATGAACTAATGGCAGTAATGCCAGCTGGCTAAGTTGGGCCAGAGCTTCATGGGCCCTTCGTGCGATTGAATGAATGGCAAAATTCTTTTCTGAAGATATATAAGTAAACTAGACCATTCTTAGTCGCTCCGCTCCAGTGATGAAAACTTTTGTTTTTCTTCCACAACTGCAGATACCTTACCTCTTGCCCGGAGATCCCAGGATTCTTTTGGATTGTTCTGATTATTTTCGCTCGTAATTTCCAGTCGTTTGTTCCCAAGCAGAGTCTCACATGAATTTGATCAATTTGTTTGAATTTAATTGAGTAATTGAATCAATTTCAATTCGATGTATATCCAAACGAATCAGCTTGACAGAAAATGCACATCTGCTGAATTTAGCAACATAAACCTTCGCTTTCCCTGAACTCAAATGTCAAATTGGTGCCACTGACAAAATGAGTGTGTTGCCAAATTTATCAAGAGTACTGAATAGCTTTAATTAACTGCAAATCTATTGCAATTCACTGCACTCGATTCCAGTGAGACACTCTTTGCATCTTCCACTTCTACACTTGTTTTGTTTTGCTCGATATAACGTTAATTTTTTCAGGTAACGTTTAAGCACGGTAATTATAGTAGATTTTGGAAATTTGAGAACGTTTGCAATCATTCGTCCTGACCACGCAGGGTTTTAAACGTAAGTGTGCAACATTCACTCACGTCTTTCGTGTCCTTCGATAACTTTTGAAAATGTGTATGAATCATGATGAATTTTTTACGACTGAATAAACAATCAAAATGCTGTCATCAGTTATGCTGCTATGACAACAAGAGACGCAATAGAAAGAGGCGAACAAATCCTAACTGAAACGGACTTTATTTCTTCACCTTCTCGACAAATCTGTTTGTTTATGGTAACGGTCAGGTAACAGGTTTTGTCAGCGCGATGAATTTATTATCTTGATAAAATGGCATAGGTAAAATTTGATGGTGGTGTGACCAAAAGTTTTGTGAACTATGCAATGATAATTTTCCAAATTTAACTCGTGGTATATTTGTGGTTGCTTTGATTAACAACAATCTGGTTGAAATAACCGAGCACGCTACTTAATAATATTCATTGAAATTTGATATTAATACCCACAAATAAATAGTCAGAACTGGCTCGCATTTAAAACAATGTTTGGACAAGTTAACATACGAAAAAAGTTGATCTGAATTTTAACAACATTGGACATTTTGAAACTTGTTACTTTCAAGACAAGCATCATTGTTGGGAACGTTCAGTTTTGACTGTTTTGAGTAAATGATACCAATTGATACTGAACATTTTCCAATTTTCAGTTAATGTTTCTAAATAAATATTGTTTCGAGAACTGGAATTCTCAAAACGTGTTAACTGAACACCTTAGAAACCTTAGAGAACTATATTTAAAAAGGACTGTGAGAATTACTACGAGAGAAATTTTGTTTGCGGTATTGATTATAGACTCCGCTGAGTTTCTTTTGCATTTTCAGTATAGGGCATGGAGACATGGATTTATGAAAAAGAAAAAAAAGAAACCTGCGTTCCACTTCGTTTTTTTTTTGAGCTTTTTGAGTCCTTTAATAACTGTGCCAAATTTCAGCTCGATCGATGAAACCATATTGTAGCGCCCGTGATTTTAATTTTTCATAGTTATTATTTTTCATGGGGCAACTTACTTTCAAAAAGAAGAATCTGGTGAGGTGAGCCGTTGTCTTCTAAAAATAAAACAATCCAAGCACCCCCTGGGAAATTGTTCAAGAAAAGTTTTCTTCGAAGACCGCAAAGCGATCCGACGCTAGTGGAAAAAAGTTATTAAGATAAAACTGATTGCTATCCAATCGAACAGCTTGGACTGTTTTTCCCAGGGAGTGATTGGATTGGTTAATTTTTAGAGGACAACGAGTCACCTTGCCATTTTTCTCTGTAAGAGTAAGTTTCCTCATGGACAATCGTATGTAAATTAAAACCGCGGGCGCTGAAATATGGTATCACCGATCAAGCTGAAATTTTGTATAGTGATTATAAGGCCGAAAAGGCATCGGAAAATCATACTGGAACTGGATTTTAAACTTTGTCCCAGGCTAATAGACACGTTGTTGTATGCTTAACGTGTCCATCTTACGTGACATACTTGCATCAATCAAAGCCCTGTACATCGTAGTTTGACACAGCGCTTGGAAACCTAGAGAATTATGACGTTATTAAAATCGCTTCCAAAATTCCAAGGCTTTAAAAACTTGAACTCAAAATTGTCCTGCCGTGAGCTCACATATCTTTAAAGTGTGCCGATGGAACGAAACGGGTAGCCTGTGCCAAGGTTAGAGAAACTTGTTATGAATATCAGCTTCGGACGATGTATTCAGCTGATTTAATTTTATGAATTCACTTAAGATTTTGCACATGGAGGATGTTTTATGAGTTCTTGGTCTTCAACTCTAGCATTTGGAAAGCAAGTCACTTTCTTCCGGGTGTAGAACTTGACATGTGTCAGACTTCATCATTTCTCAACAGGTCCTATCATTTTGAAGTTTAACATCGGCCATTTCTTGGTTAAGGTTCGTCCTACTCAATCAGGATATAAAATGTTCAATCCGTAACAGGTTTATTTTATTTTATTTATTTAATATAAGTCAACGGATAAAATGTTTATCACAATGACAATGAACTAGGTCTTAATAAAAGGACAGCTACAATTTAAATCAACTCAGACATCTTTTAAAATTGCACTTATTTAGTCCACGGGAAGAGTTAAAGTTAAATACGTGGTAGACACTATTAAAAACGCGTCACATGTTTAACACGGGTTTGTGTACACCATAGTTAGTCCTCGATCGCCGGTTGTTGAAGAAAGCATGTGAACGGAGGTCGCGACGTCGAGTATTGATATCAAGAAGACTAAGTAGCTTGGAGCAATCGATTTGCCCCTGCAGGAGGTCGCCAATGAAACACGCCTTAGCAACGTTACGCCTTGCTTCCAGTAGCTCCAAGTTGATAAGCTTGCAGCGAATTTCGTAGCATGGTAAGTTTCGTGGGTCGCGCCAACGCAGATGCCGCAAAGCAAAACGAATAAATCTTCTCTGAACGGCTTCTATCCTCAGGGTTGCGTTTCGGTAGAATGGAGACGAGACTATGGCGGAATATTCCAGTATTGGGTGACCCAAGGAACAATATAATGTCTTTCGGCAGTACACGTCCTTGAAGCTTTTACCAAAATGAAATATAAATCCTAGCTGCGAAGAGGCCTAACAATGTAAGCAATGTGATCCTTGGACGTCAATTTGGAGACAATTGATTACAAATAAATTAGGTTACAAATTATGTTCTGTCTATGTTTCTGTGCGTGCAAGGCAGTCAAATCAACAAATACCTAAATTGATAAGTTAGAATGCGCGTCTTAGTAAATGCCTTATATAAAAATTTGTATTGCAGGCGTTAACAAAACATTAGATAGACTTTCACGATTAACAACTTTGGTTCAAATGCACATTTATTGTCATTGGTAAATAAGGTCTACACGTGAAATCGCCGAATCTCGGATCAGGTTGACTCGAATAAATTCTTAGGTTGATTTGAAACTTATAAACTATCATAAAGAAAGGGTAAGCCTTGTGATTGAAAAAAAATCTTAACTTTTTATAGTCGCAAATCACGTTATACTACTACTAATAATTGAAATTCTAAGCTTGTTTCATTTTGTCATGCATGTTTCAAACTAAGTGTTCCCATCTATCGGTATTCAGCTCTTAAGAATTCACACTTCACAATGTGTCGGAGGATTTAGATTTTTTACCGTCCACAAAGATCGCGTAACATTTAAAAATGGCATTTTCTCTTTGGTTATTGTTGCGCGAGAATGCTAACCGAGCCGAAGTTGCAAGATTTGCTAAACTGCGCAAAATATTCGTATCTACAACATTAGTTTTCCTTTATTTTATTAAACTAGCTTATTTATTTGTACAGGCTCAATTGAATCAACTTTACAGAGCGAAGTTTTCAAATTTATATACATCAGTTTTCCTAAAACTAAGGTTAGAGTGAGTAAACCGGCTACTCACGGTCGTCTCGAAACAACTTCATGAATGAGAAGATGGAGTGGGAATTTGAAGTATCTAAAAAAAAAACGTGTATTTTTATTTCTAAATCTTCTTCTGCTAACTGTACAATTTTAAATTTGAAAGTTTTGATGGAGATTAAAAAACTTACACAGATATAAAAATAAACAAAAACTTAATATAAAGATTAAACACACTACAATCTATGGTAACTTTGTCCACAATCACAGAGACGGCTTTTGTTCAGCTCAACACGGTATAAAGGGTGTTCCGATCAAAATTTGGTCAAACAGTAATGTGTGTGAGTCGATCAAAGTTTTTATTAATAAGCGAAATTCTTTTTCTTTTTCAAGTTCAGTTAATACAGAATACAGGAGAAATATTCAGCTAAGCTTCCTTTTTACCGAATGCGAATTGCCGGGTCTTTCGTTTAACACCTGCCATAAGATTTTGTACATTCTCCTTGTCCACTTTATTCGCCGCAGAACGCCAGTTTGCCTTGAACTATTTCTCGCTCACAACAGCTTTTTGAGTCTTCTTAAGGTTCCGTTTGACGATGGCCCAATATTGTTCGATTGGGCGGAGCTCTGTCGTGTTGCGAGGGTTCTTGTCCCTGGGCACCACTTGAACGTTGTGGGCAGCATACAACTTCATGGCCTTTTTTTCCGTAATGGCAAGATGCCAAATCCGGCCAAAATAGAACGGAACAATTGTGTCGCTTCAGGAAAGGCAGTAGACGTTTTTGTAGGCACTCGCTCAGATAAATTTCCTGGTTCACAGATACAGATGGCCTACCACACCAGATATTTATTCGCGAACTTTGACAGTTTAATGTACTTGAAAATATCTGCCACATTTCCCTGTCCGGTTGCCGTATAAAATTCCTGTCCAGGAAACTGTTTTAAGTCTGCCTTGACGTTTCATCGTCCTGTACCACGCAATCAATCATCAAACTTCGTCAGCATCGTCGTGTACAACTTTCGCGATCGTGCTTTGGCCGACGTGTTTTGTTTATTGTCGCGATTTGGAGTCACCACTTTCTTGTAAGTCGACAGTCCAGCTCGTTTTTTAGCACTATCCACGGTTGAAGGCGCCACTCCCAGCTTCTTTGCGACATCTCGGACGGAGAGGTTGGGGTTCCGCTCGCAACAGCGGGCAACTCTTTTTGTCAACGCTGTAACCTCCGGCTTTCGATTTCCCCCCGGTCCAGTTTTTCTGGCTGTCGACAAAAGTTCACCGAACACTTTTAATACGTTGGTAGTTGATTTTGCCACATTCGACACAATTTCGACAACTTGGCGTGAGAGTAGTTTGGATTTTCGCCATGCACGTGCAAAATTTTGATGCGTTGCTTCCCTTCCTTCGACGACATTTTGATAACTGAAGTGCTAATCTCAAAATCAAAATAGAGGATGATGCTACACGCACACATCTTCAAAATGTTTTCTTTATTGCATATTTTGTTATTTGAAATTCACGAGATGCAATATATTAACGTTTTGCACTCCGGCAAAGTAGAGCACTCTTTCGGCAAAAGCACCCATTTCCGGCACATCGGAAAGGAATAACAAGTATTTAAATGGTTATAAATATATAAATCCCAAATCGTTCATTTGATTCGTACACGATAATTGTTTTCATCCATTTTTGCTCAAGAACAAAAAAAAAAATAACTTCAAACAAAGCTATTTTTCAACTTACAGCTGGCTTCTGAAGTCGGTGCCGTTGTGATTTTCTGATCGAAGAATTTCTGATCTCGTCTTCCTTCGGAAGAGAAGTAAAACCGTTTGCATCGTCCTATCATATGTCCCGGTTCGATATGTAGGGTTCAGGTTGTCTCCCTGGCGTTACGTACCAGGATGAATGTCATGTGAATATGAAACAATAACAAAAAACAATTGCCGAAGTAGTTCCAATGACGTTTCAATGTATTCTGCTGGAAATCCCATTCAATTTTTAATTTATTGTTGACAGTTACATTCCATTTCCTATGAACACGAGTATAGAAATTAAAGGCGAACTTCAAGTTGTACTAAGGATTTTGGATTATACATCTCAACTCTACATCATAAACAACCAAAGAATGATTAGTTCGATATATAGCAACGGAAATAGTGACCGAATATCATCAGGAATTCACTTCAATGAAGACTCAAATATTCAAGAAAATTCAATTTAGAGATAACCATTTCTACTCAAGGTGTTGTGAAAAATCGTGAGATCATTATGAGAAATTCTGGTCGAAACTACGAATTTAATGAAAAAGAAAGAGTTTTGATAGTTTGGAATAAACTCAAGATATATTCCAGTATTCTTTGAATTTTGAAACGATACATGATTCATGTTTCATATTTTGAATGCTTCTTGTCAAAGCATTCGCAGAGTTTTTAACTCCTAAATCAAAGTAACAGTCAATAATTGTGAGTCTCCGAGCCTGCCTTATTTTGCTTTCGTATTAATGTGTTGCAAGTTCGATCATACTCTAAACCCAAGTACGTCGACTCATTTCCAATCAGAAAACCTATTGAGTGACCTCCAGCGTGAACTTGATTCATTGACTGTACCTAGAAGAGCACACAGCTCGTAAATATAATTGTGGAAGTGTTGAGTACATTTTAATTGTGTGACAAGCAATAAATTGAAAATGTTCACAAAGGCGCTTTTCCAACAGCTTTGCTTGCTCTTAACATATTGTTTGATTTTATTGTCAACCTGAAAGATCACCAGGTTCGTGTCAGTAAACAAGCCAACCATCCCTAGTTTGTAAATAACTTATCTCTATCTACCGAACCGCTTTCAGAACGTAACAAAATATGATATGTTTAACAAGTGGCACTCAATTTTTGCGCATCTTTTTAGTTTCCATTCTATTTTTTATACTTTAAGTAATTTATGGAATCCTCTTCGGATTGCTCTCAAAAATGGTTTGCACTCAGTGGTGCTGAAGTTGACATCTTTTGTAAATACAAAAAAAAAGGGAAATTTATGCTTTGCAAAATCAACACACTTTCGAGTTTATACAAGTCAGCGCTTTATCGCCATCCATCAGCATCAGCAACAATAGATTGGTGAGTTGTCAATTTAAAAAGGTTAGAAGAGTCAAGTCATTAGCATTTTTCTAGCATTGAATTATCAATGACACTTTTGAAACTGAAGACAATACTGTCTAAACTTGACAACTAGCAATTCGGAATTAGCAATTCCAGCGAGTAACGAAATCACCACTATGGCACCCGTTTTATAAATCTAGATACTTATTTTTTCAAGATGGAGAATGTATCAATGCGAGACTCTTTTTCTTTCATTCAATATGTTAGCCAGCACTGTTGTCTTTCGATCTGTACTAGGAACCTTTCGAAAATTTTATTATAACGATGTAATCAAAGAAAGAAAACGAGAGCGGACAGAATGTCTCATTGTTCCATTCGCCATTATTGAAAAAAAGTCTCTTAAAATTGAAAATGGATTGTCAAACGATGTCAATTGTTTTTTTCGATCGAATTTGAAATCTGATCATCATATGTGGACAAACATATTTTACACCTCATTCAACTCCGGGTTTTTGGGTTGAAGGTAGCCCTGAAATTCCTCGTCGCTGTGGTAAAATCCCATAATCATGTTTTCTTCTTGAAAATGGTAGTTTGCTTTGTCTCTTTGCTTCACCAAAAAAATCAACCAAAAGCTATTAATTCTCGCGCAAAGAGAGGTGGGATCGACTCTTATTATAGTTTTCTTTTCAGTTACCTTCTATTTTATAAACATATGAGGTACATAGAAAAAAAAAATGTATTTTAAGAGACGCGGAAAATCTCCCCTCGTTCCATTGCAAGTCAAAGCAAGCGTAAACAACGAAATTGTCAACAAAATTTTGTACGCTATTCAACATTATTTGCCATCTTCCGTACAGCAGACCTAATTTAGGCGATAACTGGCGTCAACTTACAAGAAACATCCCATGAATTTATGCCAAATCTGTACCCACTAAGAAATTACTATTTTAACATGAGTCGTTATTTCAAAACGACGTATCTGATTTTGTGAATAAAGAGGAGAAGAAGGATTCAAACGTTAAATTCTTGAAACTCTTAGTACTTTCACGCACACTGGGACCAACAACACATGCTAGTTTCCGTGGGGGTGCTGAAAGTTTACGTTTGAATCTTTGTTCCCCTCTTTGTTTACAAAATCAGTTACTTTGCTTTGAATAAGTTTTCGAGATTTATCTTCGATGTGGAACGAGGAACGTTAACAAAGATTTCATGTAAAATTACGTCATCTGAAATCAAAACATACCAAACTCGACAAAAGGTGTGTTTAATTGAATTGATTTTCAAGTTTCTTTCAACTGATTAGTATGTCCTAAAGGAATGTTGAATGGATTGGTCACACTGTACCGAAATTTACAAAGTATTTTTGGTATTGTCTACACTCACGTCTTATGCTTGGTCCAAAATAGATATACGAAGCTCGCATTACAAGATGCAATTTGAAATGAAAAATCAAAAGTCTGACTTCATGAACCATCCAACACTCGTCGCCATACGGCCATAGTGAACATCGATTGCGTAATTTTACAATCAAATTTACAACCATGCTTGCGTACCGCTGATAACCCTAAATCACCAATCTGCCCAAGCTGATCTTCAAACCGCACTTTCAAATCGATCGGTCTCCAGTACTACATCATCTTATAACATTGAAGCTCATATTGGTTCAAACTGCCAAATTGAACAAATTTTCCAAAGCGCTGCGACGCGCCGCCCGTTCGTCCGTGTGTTCAATCGGCAACCACTTCCGCCATATATTATTGGCAACTTTTGTGTGCAGCAAACATCACAGCTGGTCCACCAACCACGAATGTCGATGGCACGATGGTGATGGTAGTAATATGGCCACAACCGTGGTGTCTGGTTTCTGTGCCACAAAAGCCGATCAACTCGAACTCATACCGCCGACATCAGGAAGTTATTAGAAACTGGAAAATTAACCAAAAAAAAAAACCTCTGACTTTGAAAGACCCAAGGGGCTCCGCTTCACGAACGAGTCAAAAACAATCATTATGTTTCACTTTACCGATGCGGTTCGTTGGCAACAATGGTCTAGTGAGGGGCTTGAAATGAAGAGTGCTTTGTTTAGCCTTTGCCGAAGAAGATGGAAGTCTTCTTGATTCTGCGGAAATGGTTGGTGGTCGCGATCGGATTGTGGATCTCCCGGGCGAGTTTGTTGTTATGCTTTGGTTATGTTTTGATTTCCTTGATGACGGTGACCACGATGACGGGAAGTTGCGAGAGGAAATCGAAACATCAGCCCTCACAACGAGTTTCGAATGACTGTTATGGCTGTCGATGCCATTTTATGTTGGCTATGGCAGCGGTGATGAAAGTTATAAACAGTAAGCTGTCACCGTGGTAACCTTGTTACGACGGTAAGCGGAAAGTTTTTACGGCTTCTGTGAATGGATATTGATTGAAATTAATAATTGATTCAATCGGTTCAATTCTAACATGCAAGTTGGAATTTTTGATTGTACTACCTTGCGTGCGAAATTCACCACCCAACGTACGATGAATTATCACTATCCGATGCATGCAATACTATTTTGTACTTTGATTGAACTGATGCCATCGAGCACGAGCTCTCCACTACGGCAAGAAATCGTCAAGAAAGAAATCGAAAGTGTTGTACCTACTTTCAGTTAAACTCTGAAGGCCTCCACGGTTGGATTGTTCACCACGCAGGCTGTCGTATATGTTGATCATCATTAACAACAACAACAGCACCGTCTGTTTGATGCAGCACAAGCCTCGCTGGCTTGAATAGCATTTGTACGTGCGTGCCGCTTGCTACCGATTGCTGTTTCTGCAATTAGCACCAACTTCGCTGAAGGGAACCAGCTCTAATGCTTGCTACCTGCTTGTCGTGCCACCCCTAATGGCTTCGCACGATAATAAAAACGGACAACCTTAGATTAGGCACAATTTCAGTAAGCTTCTTCAATTGGATAATCGGCGGCCGACGGCCAGGCGGAACGTCAGGTGCATAATAATGATAAAGCTCAAAGCCGTGAAGCCCACCATCATTGCATTGGTTGGTCGGTCGTCAGCTGTGTTGTTGAGAGCTCACAATGAAGACGAAATCCGAATCGTTTATAAATAAAATATCAATTTGTTAAACCACTCACTCTACGTGGTTTTGCGCCAGTAGGACTCATACAATGAAAAATCTGTTTGTCTACTTCGAGCACAACAGCAACATCTGGTTTCGGCGGCTGGTTTGTTTGTGTGTGAGCGCGAGGTGTGCTAAGCTGAACAGCTCTTAAATATTTTGCATAATAAACCACACAGTACCACAATCTTGCTTAATTGCTAATGTTTGACTTCGCCAGGTTGGCCAGGTTGAGCTCTAACCGTAGCAGCAGCAATGGGAACGGGCAGTACCGTGAAAGAATGCGGTTTTTAATATACAACCGTCAAGTACGGCAATGTACTGAGCTTTTTTTTGTGGAAACTCTAACCCCGATGTTTGTTGAGTGTACTTGGCTGACTTGCAAAGAGAATTCTCGAGGCAGATTATTTCAAGCTTTTTTTTAGGTGTTCAAGTACCTAGATAGCTATGAAGCGGTTTATGGTGAATCTTGAAACGTCTTTGAAGAGGGTTTGCCAATAGCGTCAATTTGGTTTTTGCTTGTCATTGGTCAAGCGCCTTACTGCCGACGAGAACGTGGTGTACTATAATGAATCCAAGATTGCCATGAGTTTTTAACGCAACAAAAAAAGGTTTCTCTTGTTGGAGGACAAATGGGGAGGCATTGGTATATTACTTCAAAATCGCAAGAAAGTCCTTCGTCTTCCAGAAAATATGCGCTGGAATAACGCTTTTGAGTTCCCCTTCTAAGAAGGTACTTAGAAAATAGAACCGTTCTCTTAATAGCTCCAAATGTTTTAAAGCGACGCAGAAGTTGGGGCTTTGAATATAATTTTGGATTCTCAACAACAAATGTAAACTGCTTAAACAATTTTACCGATTTCAAAACCAGCATCTATGTACTTTCAGCATTTAATTATAAAGAACTTTTCAACTCCACCACAGTTTAGCCAATTCGCTCTTTTTGTGATTGAGGTATTGGTAGTCCTAGGTAGGTGGCTATAAAATAACAAATACTCATCGCGGTATGAGTGAATTAATTCAAGATAGAAGATGATTCAGCATAAGAAGAACGTGCTGTTTTGGAAGCTTCTTGAGCAAATCAAATTGCTGATTTTATTTATGACAAAGAAATTGATGCAATGAGATACAATATCATGTTCGTTGCTGCGAAACATTGCTACCAAGTATCTCGAAAGAGCTTCAGGGAGAACAAATCGAAATAAAAACTTATGAAGTTGATTAACGGAGGATCTAAATAAACTTGGAAAAGTCAATGATATTGAGCATGAGCATGATCATGAGCATGATTGACCGCCCACGGATGCTACTTCGTTATTGCCGATAAGCTGTATTTACACAAAGAACCAAGAGATGATGTTTCAAACTAACATACATCCTCAATGTGTAAAAACTGGTGATCCATTAGGAAGCAATACCGGCGCCGGCCGTGCCCGAATGCTAGTCAAGAAGGGAATGGGAAGGAACGTGTTGACGTGGTACTCGCTTTGAAGGAAGCCGAGAAATCCTCTGCACTTCCACGAGAAATCACTAGGATGTTGGATAGTTGGGAAAAGGTCAGCAGAAGGGTTCGTTTTGGTTAACGATACGCTGAAAGTATGTAACTAGCACTATCAGCCAAAAGCATGGGACCGCTCCTTCAAGCAACAGAACATCGAACGCCAGTTGCACCGCACCCCGAATAGTCCGGCATGAGCTAATCACCGTAAACTCGTAAATAATGGTGATCGCTTTTTCTGCCTGTGTAGGTGCTCTGGCATGCGCTCTTTTCTGTGGATATCCTACAAATAGAGATACGACAAGTTGGGCCACCCCTTTTATAACATCCGAATACAGTTGCTTTTCTCACAATAAGTCAAATTTACCGAAAAACTCGGTTAACAAAACAAATCCAATCAGCAACAACCAAACATCGGTCCACCCAAACACCACCGAACGCTGTCAAACAAACCGACCCTTCCGCCACAACTACGGAACTCGGTTTTTTTCTGGCTGTGCTATAATTTTGGTTGAAATAGCTACGAAAAAGAAAACAGACTATAGCGCAGGATGCCAGCAAATTATTGATATTGTTAGGTGCATAAATCGTGTCTTTAACTGAGGCGTATCCGGGGACTACTCCCCGCCGGGTCTATGCATCCTATTAATTCTTCCCGTTGCACGTGTCAGCAGTGCGATACTCTAGACACACAGTGGGTGGTCGTATCCGGGTCCTCCACTGGGTAGGCGCAAGTGTCCGTCCAGTTTCTGGTACATTAATTCATCTTTATGCCTAACTGAAGTACTGTTACTCCTGCGATACCTTTCCGTTGCAAATAAGCGTAGTTTTCACTTGGCATGTTATGAGTCCCGTAATCTCAACTCGTCACTCTACAAAGAATACGTTTTACGGGTACAAACTTACTTAAGGCGAAACCCCAAGAGTTTTTGGAGCTATGTAAATTATAAGAGGAAAAATACTACTATGCCAGCTAGCATGTTTTTGAACGATGTTGAAACGTCTATACGTAAGCAATAAAGGGAGTGAAAATGTGAAATTTTCTTATTTTCTAGTAAGTTCCACAAACGGCTCATTTGTCGTCAGTGTTTGCTGCAGAAACTAGTATCTCGAATGAACTTGACTCCGCTGTTTTGGACGTTCCTACGAACCTTGTAGACGTGGATATTTAATCCCCAGGAAATAATCCACAAGAAAATTATAGTACATTCTCCCCTGGACCAGATGGTATTCCATCTTATGTGTATTGTCGCAATAACGTTTGCATTAAAAAAAGTGACTTTTTTCGGATGGTGATAAAAAAAGCTAAGACAGATAATTGCTTTTGATAAGTTTCCCATAGAAGGTAATTATTTATGCTTACTTGCAAAA
The DNA here is from genome assembly GCA_024533555.2 of Aedes koreicus. Classification (NCBI taxonomy): domain Eukaryota; kingdom Metazoa; phylum Arthropoda; class Insecta; order Diptera; family Culicidae; genus Aedes; species Aedes koreicus. Next base: position 86,552 of record JAHHFK020003140.1, on the reverse strand, counting down.
AAATTCTACGCCCTTGCGAGTGGCCTTCCAGCAGTCAACCGGAACATTCGCCATGGCGGACGAAAACATGCGTGTAGGCATGTTTTTGAGTTCTTTCTTCGTTTTATTTATCAATTCCTCCTCAGTTTTCGCGTTAAAATTGTTGGAGTAGATCTTACGCTTCAGGTTGGCCGGCTGGGGGACGTTGGGCGGGTTCGCCGACTTGGGTACCACATCGATATTCAGCCGCTCCATCTCCTCCAACGATCACTACGAGTAGTGGGCCGACGCCAGATCCGGCCAGAACACCGCGTCTTCGCCCTTATGGTATTTCTTGATAAACGAAGCAACTTCCGGCAGGCATTTCGTACTATAAATTTCCCCGTTTACAGCCAGTCCGGAGCGAAAGCAGCATCTTCTTGGGGAACTTGGTGTGTGAAATGAACTTCACCTCGGAGCTCACTTCCTTCGTGGGGGAAGTAAAATACGAAGTGCCCTGCCAGTCGTTGCCATCCAGTGTGAGATAGGTCTCGTCGTGCATCACCACCGACACGTCGCAATTCGCCGGGAAAATTGAGTTGACCATCTTATTCAGCCACTGCCGCTGCGTCATTGCCTGCAGCTCCGAAACCAGTGGACGCGGCATCCACTTTCTGACATGTATGTTCATGTTCGCCAGGTACTTTTTCACTGTTTGGCCGGTTGAACCGACCTCCCAGCCAAGCGCACCAGCGATGTAGCCACTTTTCCCTCGTTTTTGCTCTTCAGCATCATTTGGAGCTTCTTGTCGCTCAGGGTCGTCGGCCGTCCGGAACCGGGCTTTCTTTCGATGCTCTGATTGTTGTCTAATAGTGCCAAGATGTTGTAGATGCCAGAACCGGCGTATCCGTTGTCCACAAAGTGCCGCACGATGTCCGTTTTTGACGCGGCGGGGTGCCGTTCTTTGAACGCGTACACTTCTGAACGGAGTTTCTTCACTGTTTTTGCCATCACGGTTAGAGTTCGACTGACAGAGCTGTAAAATTTTGTATGCTGACTCATGGGTTACTATGATTGATGCAGCATGGGTAGTTTTGTCAGTGTAGGTGAAGGCAAACCCATGAAAAATCGGCAATTTTTATCCATTTTTTTAATGCAAACGTTAATGGAGCTCTTGTCGACCCACTCTGCAGGATTTTCAGTAAATCTTTTACTTGGAAAAGTCAAAGATATTTCGGAAAAAAGTTCAGAGAAATGTCAAAACATTCATTTATTTTAGGTCCTTGATTATCGAGATTTTTAGCCCTGAGCTGGTTCATCTCCCGTCGTAGTCACTCAAATACCTTTTGGGTATTTTCGTATCTTATCCGTGGGTGAGATTAGAACTCCTGATTTTGGCGTGAGAGGTATGGAGGTACCATTACGCCGGTTTCTACCCAATATATTCAGAGCAAACCATATGATAAAGAAGCAGCTCTATTAGACAGATATCTGAATTAATCTTAAGTTGAATTGTTTTTTTTTTTTTTAATTTATATTAAAGGAAGTTTAGTGGCTGCATTGAGTGAGTTAGCCAAAGTTTCAATGATCTGATGAGTATAATGAAAGTCCTTTGGCAATTTTGTCAGATCTATGCCAGATCATTCAAAGGGTTTTGATGAAAATATATGGAGCTTAACATCTTAATGTTAAAATTGGTAAAATTGGTAATAACTTTCTTGCCAACTTTTGAATTGCATGGAATTTGGCAGTATTCTATTATCTACAATTTTCTGCTATTTTTATTACCAATAACTTCGCTAAGGCGGCTCCAAAAACCAACCACACGATCGATTTTGCCAGAGGATTTAACAATTTTTGAACTTGACCAGGTTGGTTTTTTCAACGTGAATGTCGATTTGTCTTTTGGATTCCATCTGCCACAACTTTTTTAAATCTCAATGACTCGTAACAAAATTTTGAACACTGAAAAAAAAAGTCTTTTACAAACAATCTGCTGTCACAATATTCGATAACTAATTACTAGTTCAAGATTTCAACAGAATCGAGCTTAAGTTCGGATTTTGGAATGATATTCTAAGAGGCTGTATTGTTTTCTTGGAATTGCTTTCATTATTTTCCTTTTCAATGATAGGAATATGAACATTTTTATTTGAATGATCAAATAATGGAATCGAATGTTTCAAACGTCAGATGCATCAGCTGATCGTTGATTGACTTCTTATTTTCTCACTTAAAGTAGGTTAAAGTTAAATAATTAGTGAGAACTTGATCCACTGGATTTTTCAACTGGAAATCAAAAAAAAAAATAGAAACCATGTTCACTGGTTTGATTTCACTTATAGAAAATTCAAAACTTGTGGTTAAATGAAAATTGAAATAAATATCTTTTCCGGGGAAACCCACAAGGACTTACTTCCAACTAGTTTTTACAGTTATGTTAAGAGCGGAGCTAATTTATCTATATCTCACTTAAATTAACATGAAATCATGCATGATTTTTTGCCATGTTTTGCATTCCAATTATGTGCATTAGATCGTAGAAAAATTGAGTATGCAGCTGCTATATAACTATTTTGTTGATTTTAAGCTTTATTGATACTCATGTTACTTCTCATCAACTATCCAATGTTCATTGAATACTGTTTATAGAACTGTAGGTAAAGCCACCCAAGAAACTAATAATCCGCATGTTAGCTGTATGTCAGCCCTATTTTACAATAATGGCGAAGTATGCCGCTTGTATTTACTAGGGAGTGGAGATAATGCTCTAATGCCACAATAATTTAATGTGCTATTAAAGCTGTATCAACTGTTTAATAGGAAGGCGCACTTCCACGTCATATGGCACCTATTTTCGTCGTATGTTTCAAAAAATACTAAGACAACATTTTTACACTGATCTTCTCCTTTTTTTTTTTTAAAAAATACCAAAGTATGCCGTATATTTGACTATTATTGCAATATAGGGCAGACCGCTAATATTGGATTTATTAGCCGTATATCACCATTACATTGCAATTTTGTCTAAATATAGGGATTGGGTCAAAATACAGTAGCCTTGGGAATGATTCATGCGGAAACATTGGTACAAATCCGTAAAATGAACGGTTTTGGGGGATATAACAAGGCAAAGTACTATGAAGTACAGGGTGCGGCCAGAAAAAATGCGAAAATATATGGTATTTCTTTCAAATCCCATTTTCTACTACTTTATGGAATAATGTAAAATGTTTTAGATATCTTTCTAGGTTCTCTCAAATAAATTTACTCGATGTGTTTTCTATTTTTCTCATGACATCCTCAATACTACGCCGGAAGCTAGAACACGCCTTTCTTCATGTTTGCCATCAGCCATCGTTGAGTCCGATTTGACGTGTGACATGGCGCTCCTTCTTATTATAGGACAACGTATTGTTCCCACAGAAGTTCACTTGGTCCTTCAAAATATCGATATGCACTATTATTGATTTTAACACCAGCATTAATAAAAATAGGTGGCATTTTTAAACCGTTGGACGCCACCAAGCCAAACATAATTACATCAGCCGGATGTTTGGTTTGGAACTTAAACCTCCTTCTCCGGAACATCCGCAGGTTTGTATTTTACTCTAGTTCTTTAAAATGCGTACAAGTCTTCTTTGATGATTCGTCGCACAGATTTTTTAGAAACGCTGGCAAGTTTCCTGATGGAACGTACCGGGTTGCGAACAATCTTTGCACGGACCGATTTGATCACGTTTTGTCTACGTGCAAAGTACAGACCTCCACTTCCCGGCTCCCGTTACTTAGGACCATGCTGTGGAGACTTTTTGATGCGATTAACTGTGGCTACACGACATCCTACCACCTTGGTAATCTCCTTCGGCGTCTCCTAGGCGAGCAGCAAACTCGTAATTACTTCTTTGACGTACATTTTCACAATTTTGTAATAAAACAATTCCGGTGTTCCAGTGCAGCCCTTGAAAGTTAACGTAAACAAATACACTGTCAATAAAAATAAGTCATTAGTTACACAGATTAACCCAATACTAAAGTTTGAACATTTTCGCATTTTTTTCTGCCCCACCCTGTAGTGCTTTGCACTACTGGTTGAAAGTTATGTTTAATGTTTAAGTTGTTTAGTAATCTAATTCTGACTCATTAAATAACAATTAAATACACGACTGGCAAAATCAAAATTTTGCGTTTGACTTTTTAGGCATCTTTTGCCGAGAGAACGCCCGGCAATTGAATTTTGAATGAAAAAGTTTGCTTTCAGCATTTCCTTAGATTATCACTGACATCATAAGTATCTTTTGCGGGGGTTTCATTGTACCATTTATATCAGACATTTTCACAGCTAAAATCAGCATTATATTTTATTTCTGTTGTCTTTATGCTGACATTCTTGCCATCTTTACAGTATAACAAAAGTGAAATAAGCTCGCTTTGCAAAAAATTACTTAGGGAATACAAACAAGTTTTATTCAAATTTTCGTTCATTTATTTTAGGTCTCATTCCTAGAATTATGTAGCCTATCTTTATTAAATTAACACACTTGAACTCATTTTTCGTAAAATTTTGACATCAGAACAATCCAAAATAACTTTTCCGTGAAAATTTTAGAGCCCATGCATTAGTCCTAAAACTGCGCTCCTCACCCATACTGAATTAAGATGAAAAAGCTAAATTCGTCAATTATATCGATTTCTCACGTGTGAAGGTCAGTTGAACGTTATACCAATTCGTGCAGGTATTAAAAATCCCGACTAAATTCTACCGACTTCGGTGATCGGAGTTCGCTGTAGCGTTGAAAAATGACTTGCTTGCAATTGGTAAGGGACACAGTTTTTCATCCGACTTCAAGTCTCACACCAAATCAGCTCGCTCCAACGTAACCGACCAAACTCAAATCTAGTGCAACTAATTGGAATTCGATTTCCTCTCACGCTAAGACCCGTTCAAAATGGCCAAAATCCAATTCAACACCATTGTTTCACCACTACCAGTGGTCGCTTTGGCACAACAGCAACTGCAACACCTGAAAAATGTAACCGATTGGCAATCTTGGCGTTCGCTGCTGCATTGCTCACTCTTTGCAAATTGCTTAATCTTGCTGGTTTGTTGTTTACCGCAGCACCCCCTTTGGGCGAAAATATGAAATCAAGAAAGGTAAAAAAAGAGCAAAAACTGTTCATAATGAAAACCGGTGGCATTCTCTTCTACCGCCTTCGTGTTGCTATTAAGGCTGACTCGCGGTAAGTGTGTGCGCCTACATCACCCCCGGAGCTTTGTGCGCCGCCACTATCAGGCTTGTGGAGATTGAGAAGCACAAAGGAATCCGATCCGGGAAAACCCTCCAATAGATACGTGAATCTCGAAATGATGCACTCAAATCCACGAGCTAGTAGGTTGGTGGCGGGAACGACTCGGATTGCTGAGTCACGCAAATTGCTACACCTCAGCACGAGGCGGTCACTGCCGTTGCAGCACCGGTAGTGGAAAAGTTCAAAGTCTTCTCTCGGGGTGCTGCAGCAACTTTGAGTAATGGTTATTCCTGTTAAGCTGCTAGAGTGATAGCAGGTTAGCATCTGATTCTAGTAATTGCAGCCTCTGCGTATGATTAGCGTACCTGATGCGGATGTTGAAATATTTGTCACAAGTTCAAGGGAACCCAAGATAGGCCAAGGGAATTTTCTCAATTAACACTGACGTAACATTCCATCGCATTCATTTCCAGCTGATTCGATGTGCCTATTTTGTTGTACATCTTAAACGAATGTCCTCAACGGGGGTCGGTTGCATCTACACGTAATTGACAGTTGAAAAGCGCTTTCGAGTGAGATGCTGATCTTATCTTAGGACAGTTGGATTTGAACCTAGCGTATCGATACAATGCAGTTCCTAGCTTTGTCATCCAAGTCAAGGTTGTTCATCGGCCTAGGAAATTTCCAGACACCCTCGTTGGCGTGATCTTAACCCTTTACATTTCAACAAGCCGTACGCATAGAAATACCAGTCGATTGCAAACATTTCTCGTCTCATGAAAATGCGAGAGTTTACTTTCAAGATCAACCGGTACCTACTAGTAGTGTTGCAAGCGTTAGAAGCAGTTCAGTTTAGAAAAAAAAAACTAGTTCCGATCCAGTTCTGTCCGCGTGCTTCAAAGTGGTAGTACCCAAGTTTGACATTTTAAATCAGCACACAAAGCTGCAGCTGCTGCTAATCTCGGATCGGATAGCAAAGATACCGCAGATTTGCCTTTTTGTCGATGAGTTGGAAACTTTAGGAAACCTTTCAACGCGATTCGATTGTACAAATTTTGCAACATATTCGCCATGGTTGCCCCCTTCCCTGCCTTTCTCTTTCTCGTGTGGATGGATGCTTAATGGTTGAAACACATAGGCACGATCGGTGTTTGTTGTTATTTTTATATCTCTCGTCTGTCGTGTACCTCATAGTTCGTTTTCTGTGCAGAAAAATTGTGAAATTTCAGCATTTTCACAACTTCAACCGCGACCAAGACGTCACGCCGTCGACGACAACGTCGGCCATGTAGGTAAACTGACGCTTGTTTGCCGTTTCGTCGTGGAGATTTGAAATTTCAGCACCCCACCTTTTCCCTCCCCAGCACATGGCTGGGATGAATCAATACTCGGTAATTGTTAACCCCTCCTCAGGCGTGCATTCGAAGCGTAGAAAAACATGCCGATTGGATCGTTTTTCTTCCATCTCTGTGACTGCGCTCGTAGCCTTCAAGTGGAGAAAAATGAATGCGGCAGCGGAGATGAATTAAAAATCGATTATTTACGGATGGTGCGTTGAGCAATCAGTCACGAAGGAACAATTGTCAGCCGTTGAAAAAAAAAAAAAATAACCAAGTCACTTGTTCGCCAAATTCCCCAGAGCAGAAATCAAAACGAAGCCAATGCCAAACGCCATAATCCTCCTCACCGACGAGTCGCTCTATCGAAGTCTTCGATCGCATTTTGACCTGCCATGACATGGAGCCATAGCTATAAGAGAACAGGCTCTACCTGTCCCAAACTGCTCGTCGTCGTCGTTGTCGTTTGTAATGCGATTTAAATGCTGTGATTAGTATTCAGTTACTGTTGCAGCCATGCCATGAAGTCGTTCGTTAAGGGGGATTTACATGGAGGCAACATTAGTAGCCATCATCCAATCCGATGCTGCTTGTGGGTTCCATTAACAGCAGGGCCTGATAGAAAAAGGACATTTTTTTACATGACATTGCTCTCTAACAACGGTGACAAGTTGCATGGGTTTGTAAATGCACCTTCAAAGCTCATACTATTGCTCTCTTTGTATTGGAGTTCTCTCTCTTCTTCGGTTTCTCGACACTAGTTCTTGCTTGTGCAACTTCTGAGAGAGCGTATTCTTGCTGAAACTGTGATCGTTAACAGTTGTGAGTGACGGAAATCACTGCTTGCTCGTGCAAAATAGAATTTAGTGAACCTAAAACGGTGCGTTTCGGTAGTGCATGCTCATTCCGCGAATATCATCCGAATGTTGCGAAGAAATCAGTTTCAGTGTTCATGAAAATTCCTAAGTAAAACTTGTGATATTGAGTGATTTGATCTTTTCTTTTGCAGTTCACATGTCATCTTGTGCCAGTGTTAAAAAAGAAAATATTTAATATAGTGTATAGTTTAGTTTACCTAGCTGTTAAGTACGTTCCTACCCATGACCTGATTTAGCAGTAACAGTGTGAATATCAATATTGGATACCAACAACGACGGTGACAAGACTTTTACAACGACGACGGTGGAAATTAGTACGGGGATAACGTAGCAACATTAACCTTGGCAAATCATCCGTGACACTTCCGCACACGGCCGGATCTTTCACGGCCGCTTCGACTGCGGAGCTCTTCAGAATTAGGTTGAACAAATTCATTATCGACCCGAACGTGCAATACATGACAACATGTTAATAACGTAAGTAGAACCTGTTTTGATCCTTTGTAAGATATTTTAGAGATTGTATCCGTGTTTTTATTTTCGAAAGCCATATTTGGTCATTTTGTTGTTATTGACGACTCTCAGTCGACTATACAGCTCATTTTTTAAATTTCAAGTTAAAACTTTGCTGACACACGTGCTAGAACAATGGTGACTTCTGTGGGTTAGTTGAATCCTTTATGTTTGCTTGGGATAAAAACGGTAATTGTTACATGTACGAACAAAACGTCCTACCAGAACCAACGGAATTTTATAGGTACAAAAAATGTTGGCAAAAAACAGCATGTACGACGATCATATAATAACAAACATGACAACTTCTTGTCTTTTGGAGTGAGTCTATATTTTTCAATCAACGTGTACACCACGGCAAACGTTTAATACTTCGTAAAACGACTTCATCGAGAGCCAGAGTGTAGTAGTTTGAAGCGTGGCGTAGTCCTTGAAGTTGATTTCCATGTGTACTTTTGCTGCAGCTTGCACAATAACTGGCTACATTGCTTCAAAAAAACGTTACGCGCAGGTGAAAGGCGATTCGTAACAGCACCATCATGGACACGCACGAGAAGAACTTTTTCCTTCTTTGCTTATTGATACCAATACAATGCCAATACTGCCGTAAATATAGCTTGCTCGAAAACTGTTTCTACAGACATTGACTCATAATCCCTGAATGGTTGATACGTCGAGTCAGTTCAACAAACTCCAACCAGTTTTGTCCTGGCCACTATAGTTGTTTTCAATGATTTTTGGTGCAACATGCGTCATCCTTCCAGTGAACTTGACGTGCGTTAACTTTCCGAGCGGGATTTACCTGTTGACGATTACATGTGTAGGGCCCGTTGGTTCCTGGAATTACTACCTACCACTTGATTCCCAATTCAATTGACGGTATTGAGAGTTAATTGACACATTGGGACGACAATTAAACAGCAGGCCTACGTCAATTGTAACAGTTGCGTAAGTTGAGCAGCGATCGTTCTTCGATACTGGAAAACTTGTCATTTACTTCTATCCGACTGGTTTGCGTTGCAACGTGAGATGTAAATCATGATGGAAAACAGTCAATTTGGTTTTTGGGGCTTCCAACGCTCTTTTTTAAATATATGTATCAACAAATCTGGTTGCTGAGTGTTTATCTATATATAGTTGATGCAGATGTCAAATATGAAAAAAGGTGAAACGATTCAAGGAACAATATTGGCTGCCGAATGGCCGACTAGACCATGCAAATTGCGCTTTCAAGGCTACAAATTTCAATTAATCCTTGGCCTTTGCTTTGCTTATTTTAATTTTAAGCTTGCAAAAGAAAACGAAAATGGGAAGATTGTGGGTGAGTGTTGCTCTTTTGTTGAGATATATGATTATGAAACCGCAAGATGGTAATTTATGACACTGAATTCATAACCAGTTCTCTATAATAGTAAAAAAAGAAATCTGAAAAAATCAATTATTCACGGTTTAGATTGTATTAAATGTAGGGCACATATATTGACCGAGCTCCATATTCCAGATTACTTCTGTGATAGTTTAATATTATGCCGAATAATGTAAGTACGGTTAACATTTGTTTGTAATGCCTCCTAAAGAATCCTAATATAGCAACGTCGTCTGCATTAAAAAAATAGAGGGGGCGACCCAGGCGTAGTGGTTAACATCCAACCCTCTCAAGCCAAAGTCACGAGTTCGAATCTCACCCCCGGACAAGTGACTACGACGGGAGATGAACCAGCCCGAGGCTGAAAATCTCGATAATCAAGAAACAAAAAAATTATATTATAGTTCTCGGAAGGAACCGTTAAAAAGCTACGAGATTATTATTGATTATTTTACCAAAATGCTTCCTTACGGTAGAAGCCAGAGAAAAGAACAATTGTGGGATATTCTTCAGCTTCTTTTTCACTCGATTAGCAGCTTTTCGGATTCGGCTGCAACATCGTTGAAATAGATCCTGCGTTTGAGGTTAGACAAATGTTCTCGATTGGCCACAGCTGAGGAACGCTCGGAGGATTCGTAATCTTCGTTACCCCAGTAATGTTCAGGTTATCTACACAGTTTATAAGAAACGTGCAATTTTCTGCGTTATCTAATGCGCATATATAAAATGTTAGATTTGGTATAAGTTCACGGGATATTTCATGTAAATTAAAAACAGATATCGCTTAAATAAGGTCTGTTGTATGAAAGATTGCATACAATTTCGTTGTTTACGCTGGCTTTGGCTTGCATTCAAACGAGGGGAAATTCTACGCGTCTGTTGAAATTTATCATTTTTACAGTACACTTCTTCGAACGACTTTTTGGTGTAGTGAGCTGATGCCTTTTGGCCAATAAAGGGTGAAACGGTCAAAAATTGGTCAAACATCTCTGAGTGCACACTGATTACTTTATTATATAAATGATGATCAATCTTTATTTCTTTTTTAAGTTAATCGTCTACAAAACACAGAAAAATTATTTGATAAGGCTTCCGATTTTGCAAATGCGAACTGTCGGGCTTTACGTTTCACATTGTTATATCCACCTTATTTGATGCTGAATGCCAATTTGCCTTGAACTGTTTTTCACTTCCAACTCTTTTTTTTCAGTTCTCTTGAGGTTTCTCTTTACGATTGCCCAACATTTTTCAATTTGGCGCAGTACCGGCGAGTTTGGAGGGTTTATCTCCTTGGGTATGATTTGCACACTATTGGCGGTATACCATTCCTGAGCCATTTTTCCGTAGTGACAAGAAGCGAGGTCTGGCCAAAACAGCACGGAAAAACTATGTTTCTTCAAGAAAGGCAATAAGCGTTTTTTCAAGCATTCCTTTACATAAATATCTTGGTTGATAGTTCCAGTTTTCACCAAAATGTTGCCTTTTAGCCCACAGGTGCAAAGCATATATATTTCTTGCTTTTCGACATTTTTCGGATTAAACTTACCAACTACCTTTCCTTCCTCTGTTGCCGAATAAATCTCTTGACCTGGGAGCTGCTTGAAATCAGCCTTGACGTATGATCCATTCATCCATTCCAACGCAATCAAACTTGGTTAACAAATTCGTGTACAACGTACGCGCTCTTCCTTTGGCTGATGTGTTTTGCTTATCATCTCGATTTGTTGTCACTGTAACTTTACATGTTGACAGGCCAGCTCGTTATTTTTATTGCTCTTTGAACTATTGTTTTTTTTGTGAACCATTGGACTTTCAGATTCCAATCTCATACTCGACCACTAATGCAGTGCATAACTTCACGCACACATTGATTTTTTATTAAGCGAATTGATGTGTTGCTTTTTTGCCCACAACCAAAGTAGCATTTTCTTTCCAAGTTACGATCCATAGCGAGAAATGAAAGAAAATCATGTAAAATTGCAGTACAATCTTGCTTTGTTATTTTGGGTGTAGGTAGTTATTGTCCGTTAGAAAAGAAACTGAAAAAAAGCTCCAGTGAAAATCAATTATACCACACACTTAAAAATTATGAATTTTACTCGAGTCATAATTCATGTTTGCAAAAAGTCGTGGAACGTTAACAAGGATTTCGTGTAAAATTATGTCTCCCGCAACTGCACATACGCAAGTCGACAAAAGATGTGTTTGGATGAAGTTGTTTTCTAATCTTTTTCAACTCATTCTTATGTGCTAAAGGACGCTTACATGCGTCGGTCTCTTTTTTTCACGTTACATTTTGGTAGTGTGTATCGCTCTTAAATAAAGTGTTGCTTATTAGAACATCAGATTTTCCACATGGCGTGCTTCGGCGGACACTACGTTCAACAAACAGAAGTAGATTAAAAACAATTTTTGCTTGCTCCCTTAAAAAAAATCACCTTCAATATACAATAGAATAAATATACTGTTAACCAATGTGTAACCAACAAAAAAAAAAAAGCTTTAAGAGGCTGACAGGGAACATTTTAACCCACGAGTCTAAAGTAACCATTAGTATGGAAATATCCAACAGATTTGGAATATTTTAGCAGCCTTGGATTTAGGGACTTAACCACTTTCTCAACATTGTCTCATAGGACCAATGGACAGCATCCGTCTCCGGGAAAACCGGATTTCCGAAAATGGGATACTTTTGAAAGATTCCAATTGAGAATCAGCAGTAATGATATTAAAATAATGCAAGGAATACCCAGGAATGTGTGTCATTGCCATATGATAATCCGGTGAATTGATCCTGGAACGGTCACTCCTGAGCAGGTTCCCAGGGGGTCACGGATGGCCAGAAAATGGGTGTAAAAATTCTTGAAATTGTGATAGGGGAGAGTTTTTCACAGTTATTGGACCATCCGGTCACTTGGCTTTGGAGTGGCCAGTTCAGAGTAGGTTCCCATGAGGCCACGGAGGATCAGAAAACAATTTGAATTGAACTCTGGTAATATGGGTGTCAAACTTCTTGGAATCTTTCCAAAAGAATGTTTGCCATAGTTATTGGATTAGAAAGTGGTTGAGTTCTTGAATCCAAAGCGGCGTAAATATTCTTAATCGGTTAGATATTTACACAGTAATGGTAATTTTTGTTTGATGAATAAAAAATGTCACTCCGAAGACACCTCCCTAGCTATGCTTTCAAAATTCTAGAAATCTTCTAGATGATAAGTATTACCGAGATATGAGATGTCAAAAAGTTCCAAGATCCTACCGAGAAAACATAATGAAATATCATGTTTTGAAATCGAGAAAAGCAAATTTGTTCCCTGTTGGACACATAACCGTGAAACTACAATGAAATGAATGGTAGATATTACAGGTTCTATTGTTTTCAACGATGATATAACAATAAAACTCATTGTTTACCACCTTAGATTTTATTGTGGGTGGTAATTTTATACTAGAAAAAGAGGGTTGTATTGTATCTTAACACTATAAAAATCCGTTTTTTTCGAACAATTTCCAACCAAAATCATGCATTTTATTTTATATTTATTACAGAAATTTTGGCTTATAATGTGTCACGGTAAAAATAATGAACCTGCTCGAATAAAAAAAGAAACAATCCATGGTGGATATTATAAAAATAGAACATCTTTTACTGTGAATGATTTATTCTACTGTAACTAGAAAATGAGAAGAAAGATTAGTAATTTACATTTAATTCCAACTACTTTTATTGCTTATCTTGACGGATTCACGTATTTCGTGTACAATGTGCAGACGTCTTCAGTGTACTCGTGTATTCAAGTATCTATTCTAGTTACAAGTATTCCACAAGAAAGCTCACACTTTCCAAAATTTTACTGTATTTGTATTATCTTGGAGAAGCTATGCCTCAATAGTAGTTCTAATAAAATAACCATACAATCATTGGAAATATTTATTTCTATGGTTAATTTATCGATTTATATTTTGAACGTTTGCGCGATGAATTAAAAATGATTTGTATTGGGGGTATGAGATGAATTAAATTTATTAATGATACTAACTCAAACAATGTCATGATCGAGGGATGCGACTCTATCTCAAATGCAGTAAAATTTTCGTATTGCTTTTGTGAGATGTGCGAACGTTTAGTACACCCAAAATAAAATAGCAACATTGTATTGCAATTTTGCATGATTTTGTTTCATTTTTCGCAATGAATTTTTCGTCACTTGGAGACAAAATGCAATATTGACCGTGAGCAAAACTGCAACATATCAATTACCAATGAAAAATAATCCGGTAAGTGACTACGGTTTTCCAAATTCAAGTTACATTTATCAAATGTTAGGGTTAGATTCATTCAGTCAGACACGTTTGGGAACATTTGAGGAAAAAAAACTACCGACGGTAACCAGTGCTCTATTTGTACAGAACTGGACAACCCGCGAGTGTCGTTTGTTTCACATCGAGTATTACTGAGAAGAGAGAGCGGCATAAACACACTCGATCGACGAGAGAATGTGTGCTAAAAATAGAACGTTTGTGAATCATCTACGGTAGTAGGCAAAGACTTGACTACAAAAAGCCCATAGCTAAATACAACGTGTCCCGTAAGATACCCGTTATATGATTGGTAATGCAACCGTGTACTCAGTGGAAAATTGTGGGTACTAGTCCAACCGGTCACCGTGATTTTTTTTCGAAAGTATTCTCACACGTATCTCATCGATAATGTGTGCCTTATATCTCTCAGTAGTTTGATAATTAAGTTTTATACAATGTTAAATGAATTAAACCAACAATTCAGAGTACAAAGTTTGCTGTTCCATTAAATGTTGGTATCAATTCACTGAAAATTAATTTTAGTTTATATCACGAAATTGAAGGTAAACTAACGAATCTATTCATTATTGTCTGCATCGAGACCGATTTGTTGTTTTTACGAAGATACCTTCAGAATTAATGGCACACACGCAATTGTCGAAAGCACGAAACATTCGTTGACACAGAAAGAACATTCGTGCATTATACGAAAACAATCAAAAGAGCTACGAATATTTAGTTACTAATTTAAAAGAATCGTCCCTCTGGTGGTTGCATGAATGACATACAGATCTACTATATCGACCCGAAATGTAGTTGAAAAAAAAATACAACCGCATGGAGTTGTCCAGCGTTTTTTTTTTTAATGTTTCTGACATGGGATTCGAACCTGTATTTTTGGAAAGAGCTGATACTGAATCCGTGGTTGATCTCCCGAGGCCGTGGTGACTCGTGGAAAAATACATGAGTCATGCATACATTTTGGGATGAATAAATTATTCCCGCCCATCCCAGCATCAACATCATTTTGCATGAGTACGATAAAAGAGAATCAGTGATTGGTTGGTCTTCACGAAATTTGTCTTGTGCATTATGCAAAAAGGTGTAATGATAGCATTCCACCAGATAAAAAGCAATATTAATGTTTTTTGTTCTAAGTACAAAATCCATGTTTACGAAACGAGTGAAAGCAAATTTACGAAAATAAATTTTCAGTGTATAAATAAACAAGTTTTATGCAGTCAAGCTTGGGCTTGGCCACCAATCACGTTCGCAAAAACCGGCAAAATAACAAGCCGATAATGACTGTTCCACCTTTTACCACTTTGAACATATGAAAAATGTGATGACAATTTAGGTGCCCTAAGACCGACACACGCAACCTTCCTTTAGAATATGAGAATCAGTTGAAGGAGATCAGAAAATAAACTCAAACTAAAACACCTTTTATGGTTCGTTTTCGGGAGACATAATTTAATTCATCTTTCAGAAAATCAAGAATGACATCTTAACCAGACCATAACAAACTTGTCACAATTACAGATATAAATTTTTCCTGCAATTTACAGTCGATACATGTAATTGAAAAAGCATGAACGCACATCTCCAGGTTCACCCTTTTGTCTTCCTTGATTTTTTTGCATGAGTTGACCTAGCAGTCAAGCAGTGCCAAGTACTGTTATGATCCCGGAATAGAAGCGAAGAAGCTTTTTGCCAATCACGGGAAAATAAACAAGCTTGTAACTCATCTACTTGACGTCATCGAACACAGCATCCATTCTTGCTAGCCACTGTTATTACTGGAACCCCTCGTTAAGGCGAATCCCACCGCAAACTACTTTTCACCTTCCGAGTTGTTTAATTTGATTAGCTTCTCGGATGTTCTTCACTTGTCTTCGAATTCATCATTACGTTTTACTTCTGAGCACAGAAAAAAAGGAAGCTTCTTGAAGCTTCTCCCTGCTGACGTCAGTATTCTTTAGTGTACTTTGGAGTTTGCTCCGTACCTATAAAATAAGGTGTGATAAAAAAAAAACAATTCAGCGCCAACATTAGATTAGGGCGAATCTGCTTTTGTAAACAATGGCTTTCGTAGTCATTTTCTCTTAACTAAAAGTTCACAAATAAAAATTAAGCACTCTTTGAGGAGGTGGAGCTTTTTCTCTATCCGCTGACATATTAAATTCGAAGGAATTGTATTCAACTTCCGATAAATTAGCAGGTAAAGTGTTTGTTTACATAAGCAGATTCGCCCTAATCAAATGTTGGCGCTGAATTTGTTTATTCACACAATATTTCTCTGCCGATGGCTCTTGTTCCAATCCAAGCACCCCTGAGTGACGTTCCTAACCGGCAAGCGAAGTTTCAAGTGTAATCTTGAGTGTTGAAACGTGGCCACTTTGTTCCTCTCTTTCGGAGATATTTTTAGACTGATGTACGTACGTTGTACGCTTCGTTTTTTCGATTTTTTGTTGGCATGATCATGTATGTGATGGGATAGCAGAGGTCTTGCTACAACACCGTTCACAAAATGACCATGAAGTACAATTTAATTTCATCAAACAAATCGAATAGGCACAGCCAAACCATCATAATAACGAGCGTTGGTAGATTTCACCAACCTTCACCTTATAGCCTTCAAGTAGGGTTACTCGTTTTCCACCATCGAAGTCTTTTGAATCTAAGTTAAATATAACGCATTTACGTTTACCCTCCAGGGCAGCGACCTCAATTGCACGAGACGCCAGTTTTTGATTGATTCATCTTAGCAGTCGCTGATTGATGCAACTCTTTAACCTTCGGGAATTTTTTTTTACCATTATCATACATATGTAGAAGGAACACGCACGATTCGATCCACTAGCATTCGAGAGCAAAAAAAAAACCGCTCGTGCATACACAAGGCCTACTAATTCCAGCGCGTCGTCATCGTCGTCCAAAGTACGCAGCCTTTGGATCGTGCGTGCTCACCACCAGTCAATGGCTTTGCGCGCTAGTGTGCGCAACTTTAATAGTGGACATGATTGGTCCGTTCCGTACTGAATAAATGCTCGTTTATCGTAGTAAATGAGTGCCGAAAGCAGTGAGACTAAGAAAAGAAATAAGAGAGTGCGAGAGAGGGAAAAACCGACGAAACTGAAAACGGATGACCTTCGGAAATGTAGGCCGCAGCCGCATTATTTCGTCTTGTTATTTTAGCCACACATTCACGCGCCACGCAGAATGTCTTTTGGGCATCGCGCGGTCATTGAGCGTAATGTCGTCGTTGGTCGCTCTTTTTGGGCAGTTGTTGTATAACAGTGCGGGATATGAAAAAGAAATATTTGGATTAAAATTACAAAAAAAAAGGAGGTTTGGCATGGTTTGCTCGACAAAAATTGCTGATATAATGAGAGCTGGTGGGTGGTTTATTAAAAGTCTGCTAGAGAAATATGCCTGTGCGGTCGTGCGCATTGATAATGAACCAGCGAATGCTGGATGAAAAGCTTCAATCGGTTTAATGATCCGTGCATGTTGGGCCGCGTATTAGTATATGTGAAGGAAGATTGAAATCTGATGAGTTTTAACCGCACGCGACTGTCGAAGGTTTGTAATGTTTTACAATCGAGTAAAGTGCAACCCAACTTATTATTGCGGTAGTTAACATTTGAGGTTCAATGAAAAACAAATGCCTGTGGCGATGCATGTTTTACTGCATTTGTATTGGATGTATCTCTTCCGCATTGAAGGTAATGGACGATTGATTTTTTTTATAGCTGTTAATCGTTCATGTTAGGCGAAATGTTAGCTTCGGTAATGTTGACTATTCTCGGCAACCGATTTTCGAACCTCTAATTCTATATATACTCCCATCAAAGCACTTTACTGAATATATCCATATGATAACGTGGTTATGTAGCTTTAATGTTAGTACCTTTCAAATAGTGCGATATTCCGTTAAGCCATAGTTTTCTTCAAATTATCCATATGCATTCATAAATGCTGCTGTTTTTGTTGCCTACATTGAAATTTTATTTTCGTTAATTCGTTAACGAATTCGTTCATTCGTTCATTCGTTCGAAAGCGTTTCGTAACCATGGATTTTGTACATAGAAAAAATGTCTCGTAGATTGTATGAAACATTCATATTGCTTTTTATCTGGTGAAATGATATCACTACACCTTTTTGTATATTGCACGAAAGAAATTTCGCAAAGACCAGCCAATCGCTACTTCTCTTTTATCGTACTCATGCATGATGGTGTTGCTGCTGGAATGGGCGGGAATAATTGATTTTATCACAAAATACAAAATTAAAGCCCTGGACTCGAATAAAATTTAAAGAATTTTTAATAAAAAAAAGAAAAAAATAAGGCGCTGTCGAGAGTTTTACTTCATTCCAAGTATCTTCTCACGAGTCACCATGGCCTAGTGAGATCAACCACGGATTCAATCAAAGCTCTTTCCAAAAATACAGGATCGAATCCCATGTTAGAAACATTAAAAAGAACGCCGGACAACCCCACGTGGTTTCCCTTTCTTTTAAATAGCATTTCGAGTCAATATTGTAGATCGGGCAGTTATTCACGCAACTACCAGAGAGACGTTTTTTTTTTTAATTTGTAACAACATATTCGTAGTTCTTTGTATTGTTTTCGTACAATGCACGAATGTTCTTTCTGTGTCAACAAATATTCCGTGCTTTTGACAGTTGCGCGTGTGCTAAAAGTACAAATTAGTTTCGTAGCAGAAAACAACAAATGGATTCGTTAATTCTTTCATCCATTTCGTACTATAAACCAAAATTATTTTTCAGTGTATAATTGAACTTTTTTTTTCACACGCAGTTCAAATGGTATGATAGGCGAATAAAAAGGGGCTGCCGAAAACAGTAACACTCACTTGAAAAAAATTCCGCTTTTTGAAAATATTTTCAAGCTGTTTGGGATAATGTTGGCGATTGTAATAAATAGAGGAGCACGGAGCAAGTAAATATCAACAAACAAAATCCACAGACGTGTGCACGCTGTTGCAATAATGCTCATATAATGGTGGACTCAGCTAACCTTGACTAGAATAGATGAATCCCCTAAAGTGGATTGTTTTTGGATTATTTATAATGAATTATATCATCGTGAGCAGTTGAAAATACGATTTAAAAAACAATACATAGACTGAGGATACCTAGAATATAATTTGTTAATGTTTTCAGTGATTGAAAACGTTCATTGTTTATTATCATCGAGAAAATATGTTGACTATGAAAACCTATGTATTATAGAAACTGTATAAAATGTTTTTATTCCACCTTCTGCGCTATTTATGTTCTATTGTTGTACCCAAAAAGTTATCCAACATCGAAATGGCAGCAATTTGTGACATTGAATCAAAAATTTCAATCAAACATTTTGTGTTACTTTGGAGCAGAACAAGCTAATATTTCATTGAACAGGCTGTTATGCAGAATGAAATGTTTTTTTTTTTTAATCTTTCCATCTCCTACATCATCATAGCTGCCAAATAAACTTCTGATAACAATCAGCATTCCATCAGCAATTTCCAGTCAAAATTAATTTTCATAAACTAGCTTTCACTCATTTAGTACATATTGCTTTTCATCTGTTGAAATGATATCATTACAACTTTTTGTACAATGCACGAATTAGATTTTGTGAAGACCAGCCAATCACTGTTTCTCTTTGATCAAACTCATTCATGTTGGTGTTGCTGCTGGGATGGGCGGGAATAATTTATTCATCCCAAAATAAAAATTAAAACGCGATCAAGATTTATAATCTCATTCTGATTTACCAAGTATCTTCTCACGAGTAGCCGTGGCATAGTAAGATCAACCGCGAGTTCAATCACAGCTTTTTCCATAAAATACAGGATAGAATCCCATGTCAGCAACATAAAAAATAAGCGCTGGACAACTCCACGTGATTTGAGCGGGGGCGACCCTGGTGTAGAGGTTAACATCCATACCTCTCACGCCAAAGTCAACAGTTTGAATCTCACCCCCGGACAAGTTACGAAAATACCAAAAAGGTATTTGAGTGACTACGACGGAAGATGAACCAGCCCAGGGCTGAAAATCTTGATAATCAAGAAACTAAAAAACAAAAACTCCTCGTGATTTCGTTTTTTTTTTCAATAACATTTCGAGACCATGAAGTAGATCGGTCAGTCAATACAACCACCAGAGAGACGTTTCTTTTTAATTTGTAATAAAATATTCGTAGTTCTTCGTGCTTTTGACAGCTGCGCATGCGGCATTAATTTCGAAGATAGCTTCATAAAAAGTACAAATCAGGTTCGTTGCAGAAAACAACGAATAGATTCGTTAATCCCACCTTCGATTTCGTAATTTAAACTTAAATTAATTTTCAGAGTACGCACTCAAACCCTGTCATCAGAAGCAATAAGAAACGGCAATTAAAACACCGACAAACCGACATGAAACTAAATCTTCACTATTGATCAAGAATGCATAACGGCCGATTCAAATGTGCAGCGATCCCATCTGTCAAAACCTATAGAATCATTTTATCTAGATCAAATAAATGTGTGCAGAATTGGTCAGACACGAACCTTCTTATTAAGTTCCCAAGCGTGTTCGTGGCTTCAATAAACGTTCTCAGCGAACACGAAGATAGATGTCAGTAATATGATTTGAACAGAAATATTAAGACATTTTCTATTGTCATTCAGGTCGGTTTGTCGGTGATTAAAATGTCAACAAGGAGAACTTTGCTTGTTCGACGAATCTCAGATCATGAATTATACGAATGCATCTGATAGTAATGAGCTATGAGCTAATATGTTCAAAATAAAGAATCGCTTCTTAAAAATCTAACGAAAATGAATTCACGAAACCAATACTAAGCTGTTTAAAAGTTAAAGCTTAAGTCACTTACAAACTAGACGCATGAGATCCGCTGTTAAATAAGCTGTTGGTTAAAATAAATAAAAGAGTAGGATAACGGGATGTAACGTTGGCCTAGCTCCTTCATTCGGCCTATGTACCAAATATGTCATTAATTCAGCGATAATTTCCAAAATTATTTCGCTATCACGATGATCGATTAGTTGCGAAGAAATTAAGATATTATTAGACAATTTATAGTTGTTCCCTTCCACGTAATTTTCTATTTCCTTAACTTTTTAGACACCATGATTTCACTGGTTAAGCTGAACAAATTCTCTCCACGAGCTTCTAATGATCTTAATTTGGCTAAATTGAATATATTAACCGAGTAATGCAACCTAGATGTACAGATAATAGTCAAACGTTCTAAACTAACCGTTAACATAGTTAAAATAACAATGATTTTACAAGAAAACCGTAGACCCAATGAAAGGGACATATGTTTATTCTATGTTCCCAACTATGGCCTTTTGTTTTAATAACGTATTGAAAATGTTGTTATTGGTAAAATTTTAATGGAAATATTTGAGTTTGCGGTTGTTAATTTTTTCAAATTGCTCATCTAAACACAAACCTAGGGAAAAATATCTGTGTAGTGAAAATTGTAATGTCTTCATTATCGAATGGCCGATAAATAATATATAAAATCACTTAAGTGTTTCAAAGCAGTTTTATTTTATAGCAACTTGAATATCGTTTAATGAAAAATGTAATCGATCGTTACATATTAGGCTGAGTCAAGGGACACATACCCTATTCATTTTAAAACAGCAGTGAAATTATTCAATTATGGTTAGATGAAATGGCGACCTGTTTGTCGCCTATTCTTCATAATTACTTGGTTACTTTGTCAGCCAAGCAGATTGGTCGTCAAATTCTATTTGACGATCACACAATATTTTTTTTTATTTGACAGAATTGAAGGCCGTTGTGTGGATTAAAGTCTAATACGATGAATTCCACTCCATTATCCTCGTAGCACAGAAATGTCTCTCGGTTATAATGGCAGCTTACCAAATCTGGTCAAATTTTGCCAGTTCCCTTATGTGATTTACCGTACGGAAAAGTGTGTTTCTGCAAGCACTTTTGCTTGTATAATTCGAGTCCATTGTCTTATTGGCAACACTGAGTTTATTTACTAGTACTAGTACTTGCTGTAGACAACTCATAAAACGCGACATGAGACATGGACGCGACATGAGATATGGACGCAACAAATATGGTTCTTACAAACGGAAAAGGAACATCAAATTTGCCTTATGTTGTCGATCGGTTTCAGGCTCAATACTGCTCATCTTGCTCATCTACAGGACGATGACAAACTGATTACACAAAGAGAACGCTCATAGCTTCATACTAGATACAGTACACGTCAGAAAAGGAAAAAATCATTTTATTTTCCTTGTCGTCGAAAATGGACGATAGGCATCATCTTCATTCATCAGCGGCTGCTCAATAGCCTGGGACAAAATTTAAATTTCAGTTCCCTAATGATTTTCGGAAGCCTTTTGGGCCCTGTAATAACTGTGCCGAATTTCGGCTCGTTTGGTGAAACTATATTTTAGCGCTAGTGGTTTTAGTTTTACATAGGATTTTCCATGGGAAAACTTACTTTTACAGATAAAAATCTGGCAAGGTGATCCATTGTCCTGATCCGACGCTTGTGGAAAAAGTTATTAAGCTGAAACTGATTGCTATCCAGTCCAGGCTACTGCTCAATTGTGGCGATGAACTCTGATTCCTGTGCATTCAAATGGGATACTTTTCTGGCACATTTGGCGTGATCCCAGTTTTTTTTCTTTTATTATTCTACGTAGAATCTGTTCCCTTCCATTGTCCATGGCGTTTTTGTGTTCCTTCACACGAATTTTCTTTTTACGATGGGTTTGGTCTACATAAACTGCCGGACAACTCTTGCAAGAGATTTCATAAATGCCAGACATCTTATCATTTGGAACTTAATCTTTGAGGGGGCGGGGCCACATCGGCGTAATATTTAAGATCCATACCTCTCACGCCAAAGGCACGTGTTCGAAACTCATCCTTCAAAGTTGCGCCGCTCTTGAAGACATTTGTTGGTTTGTTTTTCTTTAGTGTTTTCTTAGCAATTTAAATCAGTCGTACGATAAATTTCCTTCCGCTCTAATATAAATTCTTGTTTTTCCATTGGTAGATCAAAACAACTCGCCGACCTTTATAGGAGATCATTTATTTTTTGACCAGAAAACTGACCAAAATCTATCTTAACATAAGTTTTGTCGTCCACGAGTAAGCTGAAAGTTCGGTAAAAAATTACCGAACACTGTAACATTTTCTAAGTGTGTATGTTTCATGTAATATTTGCATTCTCAGAGGAGAGTATTCGAGAAATATTGAATTAGGTGGACTTTGATGATGCAGTAACATGCCGTCTTTATAAATAACAAAAGTGATTCAATAACATAGCCTTTTCCCCAAGAATAAGTTTTTCTTTTACCGTACTCTTGTAAAACCTTGACATAGCGTTAGTTGATACTCAGGGTACTTTTATCAATGAAAAACGCCAATTTCATTGGAATCCCACTTCATTCACATGAACTTTGGGTGCAGTCTACCTGTTGAGATTTGATTTATTGAAACCCAAAAAAAAGGTTCATTTCTATGCTATGTGACTTTTTACCGTATAACAAATTATAATAAACATTTAGAATGCATGCCACCTAAACTACTATCAACATAGTGTTTCTGCCATGAAGCATCCCTTCGCATAGTTGAAATGCCATTTGACATATGTACCATCAAAACAGCCACTTTCGTGTTTCAGTCAGAGACACCCTTGAACTCAACCAGTTCGTACATCCTAAGGGCAGCAGTCGCTTCCCACTCCGATTTCATTAAACGCCTTCAATGGAATGTTGATGGCAATAGATTTCTCGTCCACGCCCCGATTCGAGGATAACGTCTATTTATCATAATTCTCCTTGTCGCTCACCCTTTACTGTGCCATAGGTTTCATAGGTGATTTTGCTCGTATGTGTCAGCGATTACCAACCAACAAGTACAGAGGTACCTGTGCCGCTCAATCTAGGTTTTTTTTTTCCTTCTAAAAGACCATCATCAAACAGAGGGTGCCGGTAATGAAAGCGTGTTTTGTCCATTAGCACTTCAGTGTGTTAATATTTACGGCGACAAGCCATGCTTAGTAGTCCCCGAGGGCAGATGCATTTGTATCTGTGCGGATTGCACGACACTACCTACTGTTTTGAAGTGGACAAGTTTTGGTGGCTTTGGCTGCTTAGCTTAATTGGGTCTAGGTTGAAAATACGTCGTCGGTCACCATCGTCGTAGCTGGTGGTCAAAGCAACAGAAAAACATTTCATCTATGTCCTCTTCTTTAAGTCATGGTAGCGGTAGCTATATGAGGCATGTTATTGAATTTTATAGGAGGATTGACCTCTATTAAATTTTTAGTGTTTCTAATGGTGTGGGGTAGTGTAACCTTTCGCATCCGCAAGCCTCTGTCCACTACAGCCATTCTGATAGCAGATTGAATAACCCATGCAGATCCGGCATCGTCTTATGAATGGCGCAAGCTCACACATGATGTCGTCGAATTGGTTGGATACGATTTATTCAAATCCCCGATAGAAGGAGACCTTGAAATCACTGGCACTGGCCAAAAAAGAAACTATTAAAAATTAACTACCACACACACGCATACATTTTCTTGGCGATGATGAGGAGTTTCACTCACCTCGAAAGGCCAACTCGCAACTGCTGACCGCGACGACGACGCATGCAACATACGAAAGGCGAATGGCAGGTGAAGAAGGAGAGCACGCTTTCATTCATTGCCGAGCGCCGCGATGCCACGCCGCCAGTTCGCCAGTCAGCGCAAAGTAATTTGAAAGCTCCGGTTCGCGAAAAGGTTATTATGTAGCGGTTCGATGTGTGGGAATTTGCATCACTTGAACTTGTGCTCGGTGGTTGTCTCGCCGCTGCCGATTTTTTTTTTGCGGTGGATATATCCAAGGTGATTTGAAGAGTAAATTTTCATTACGTCGAAAGCGATGTTCATGACGATTCTCTTTTCAACGAAAGACATACACGGTCAGAATCTTTTGCCCATTAATGGGTCCTGTTTTATTTGTGATGTTATTCCTTCTGTAGAAAATTTACTTATTTTCACTAAAAAAGAGGAGATCTACCCGTTTGAATGGTTAGGAATACCTAACCATGTACAACCTTTTGATGATAGCAATATTTAATATAGTGAGATGCGTTGCAATTACTGAATAGGGCATTTCATGTTATGTAATATAGTTTAAGTCACAAGTATGATAAGCAAGAAGAAACTTTTATGATATTTACTTTTAAAATATATTTTTCTGAATATTCGCGAAGAATTCAATATAATTACTACTGCCGTAACTATCTTGGTAGTGAAAGTTCATTTTTTAAGACAAATCTCGTGGGCTTCAAATAGTGAGTTGACATCCTGTAAGGAGGATGCGACCGACATCTGGTCATCACAAGTTATTACCTCACGCCTTCACGAGTCACACGCTAATTAGAACATATCCATTAATGAATACAGAAGTAACCATTTTAAAGTAATGTAGCTCATAAGTAGAACTGATTTTCGTCATAAATGAGTATTCGATGAATGCATCTAAAAATGATTACCTTTTCCGCTTTATGTGCTTTCTGAAGATGTCCTTGACATGCTTGTTGAATTACTGATTTTTTTATTTTTACTCATTCTCATTGCTACATGCTGCTTGATTAGAAATTTACATGTCATAACGTCACAATACTATAACCTAGCCTGATACACAATATCCCTCCATAATGCCCGATTCGTGGCTGCTCCTCTCCAATCCCTTGGGCACCTTGTACCCCCTAGGTCTTGCTCCACCTGGTCTGACCATCTTGCTCGTTGCGCCCACGTCGTCTTGTACCAACCGGATTTCCGTCGAACACCATTTTTGCAGGATAGTTGCCCGGCATTCTCGCAACATGTCCTGCCCAGCGTATCCTTCCAGCTTTTGCCACCTTATGAATACTGGGTTCGCCGGCGAGTTGCGCGAGCTCATGGTTCATCCTTCGCCTCCATAGTCCGTCCTCCTGTACTCCACCAAAGATGGTTCTTAACACCCGTCGCTCAAAAACTCCGAGTGCTCGCAGGTCCTCTTCAAGCATTGTCCACGTCTCATGCCCGTAGAGAACAACCGGTCTTATTAGCTTTTTGTGCAGGATGCACTTCGTACGGCAGCTAAGTCTGTTTGACCGTAGTTGCTTGTGGAGCCCATAGTAGGCACGACTTCCACTGATAATCCGCCTCCGGATCTCACAGCTGTTATCGTTGTCCGCAGTAACCAGTGAGCCGAGATATACAAATTCATCGACTACCTCGAACTCATCGCTGTCGATCGTTACACTGCTGCCCAGTCGGGTCCTTTCGTGCTCGGTTCCGCCTGCCAGCATGTACTTCGTTTTAGACGTATCTTCAACCCAATCTTCTCTACTTCACGCTTTAGTCTGGTGTACTGCTCTGCCACCGCCTCAAATGTTCTGCCGACAATATTCACGTCATCGGCAAAGCAGATAAATTGACCGGATCTGTTGAAAATCGTGCCTCGCATGTCAAACGCCGCTCGTCGCATAACACCTTCAAGAGCAATGTTGAACAATACACTCATGCGTACAATATACTCATCTTGTATTAAAAAACCATTTATCATAAAAGCTTAATGCAACATGGCAAGCTTTAAAGTTTTATTTTTATTTTCAGTATTTTACATATTTAATTTGTATTTACAATAAAAAAAAAAAAGGTCCGAACAAGACAACAACAAGGGATAACCAAAGCCTAAAATAATCTAATTGAGCAATTATCATCAGATAAAACTAAGTAATCATCAGATAAAACTAGTAGTATTAAGCAATCTTATCGCATCAAATATTCAGTTCCCATCCCAAGTAACATTTCCAAAACTTTCCAGCTTTATTAGGTTTTATTAAAGTTTTATTAAACCACTAGAAATCAAGTTGGTTTTATTATGCAACCAAGAGGTGCCAATAGGTTTCACATTTTTGTCAGGTTTATGAAAACCTACACAGCTTGATTACAACGATCTTGAAACCTTGTTTTCTCAAATTCCTTTTACTCCTATCAAAGGTTTTATTTCGACTTGATGAACTCGTAAAATGCTGTTATGAAATGCCGTTTTAGGACTCATTCATATTATCTTATTATCATGAGTTGAAAAAGCATTTTAAAACCATTGTGCCTCCAGTAAATCTATTAAACGGCAAATTGGCATTGAGGGAAGTCATGTGGTCTTAAAGCAGCAAAAAATATGACCAAATAGTTTTATAGCAGTCATCGCAAAGATAAATTGGCTTTTTGGCAAAACTGTGATTTTTCCAATCGCCATATTGAAATACATAGAAATAATTGAAATGTGGAAAAATAATTGCACCAAATTTTAAACGTAATACAAATGAACTGTAGATCGGAGACTAATTTCAATGTTAATGCTTTTAGATAACCATATTGAATTCCATCAATGTTCAGGAAATCCATGATTATTTTGTCGAATATATTTGTTTTAATTTTGTCTTTGTTGTTGTAAACTCGCATAATTTCCGAGGCGCATTAATTTTTGGTTTTTATCGTGCCAATATTCACCATAAAATTAAATGCGCATATGATTTGAAGCGGGATACGCTGTAAAAAAAACTCAATTTGTTTTGGATATTTTGTTATCGAACAAAATTTCGCGCAACGCTAGAACTTTTTTTCTTAGACATTATTTACTGCTAAATGAATCAGAAGAGCAAAAAATCGAACAAAGCAGAACAACAAAAACCAACCACGTTATAACAGTAAAGTTTGACAGCTGTGGCCGTTTGGCCGTATGCTGGTTTTCATGGCAGCCAATAGGTTTTATGAAGGTTCTCAAGTGGTCATAACATCTTTCACTAGAACGTTTTCAAAATCTTTACCGTCTTGTAAAGGTTTTGTTAACTTGTTTTCACAACCGTCTATGGAGTGGGCCACTTTGTACAAATTTTGGCTTTAAAGAAGCATAGAGGAGGTGCTGTTAGACAAAAACACCAAAATTGTTACTTGGGATCAAGCACCTTCTGTTATTGAAACGTGCAAATACCAACTACAGCCAAGCATTTTGAGTTCATTTTCTTTTTGCACATCAGTTGGTTTTATAAATTAATTAAAAAATTACATTAAAATTGCACTTTTGAACTTCCACTGCTATTTTTCAGATGCCTACTATGTCAAAAAAAGACTGACAAGCTCTTTTGAAGTGTATAGAGTTGTATTTAAATATTTTTGATACTTAAGTGGTATTATTTTCGGATGAACCCTTTATTTTTTTAAATCACATAGTATAACAAAAACGTTATTTAAAAATCTTTTGAAAAAATGTCTTACAGAATAATTTGTTGCTGTTTTCAGGTAAAATTATTGTTTATTTTCCTTGAAATTTTATCAATGCTAATTGATAATTGTTTTTCAGCGTTCTATTAGGACTATTAGTATTTTAATATATACATAGTTTAATTCTTCATCAAAAAACCAGTGGATGTCAGATATATTTCATACATACATGTAGTATATTCTCTTACTTATACATATAATTTCATATGATTGGGATATGGGAAGGATCACCAGGGTACCCGATTGAAACGAATTGGTTGAGGAAAATGGAAATGCCAACTACCCGTTGCTTAAAGTTTGTGGATAAGGGAGGGGGTGGCTATTTTACCCACCCACTCTTGTTAGAGAACTCAAAGTTCTTACTGTTGCTATTAATTTTGGAGTGAAAGCAAACACCGAAATTCTGCTAGCTGAAACAGCTTTAAAATAACAAATATATTTAGATTTTAGTATTTAGAAAATTCATGTATAATAGACTTACATTTGAGTATAAGAATAATAAACTTAAATTCCTCTGTGGAACGATAGTAAATAAGGTAAGGGATCTAATCAGGAAAAAATATGTGTATGAATTCAAGTTATTACTTACACATCTAGATAATGTTGTTTGATATCAATCCAGAACATTATTCTAGCACAATAATTAATACCGAAGAAATAAAAACCAAAAAGAGGTGTTCCACTTTGAGTTGCTGATTAGATTTTTCAAAAGGTAGGAGAATGTTTTTTTTTGTTTTTCATTTACATGGTAGACTTTCGTGAAATTGTAATACTGTCTTTCAGCTATGTGTAGGGACTACCCAGCCGTACAATCGCCCAGTGACTACAAAATGGTTGTCGCAACATTTACGTTGCAATGTGAATTATTTACAACCACAATTATACATTTAAAAAAAAAAGTTTTTAGTTAGACAACATGCATATTGATCAAAATATTGGCGCTTTAAGTTGCGCCGAGAAATATTATGGTTAGGAAGTTCCCACAGCGAAAATTAGCTTGGCATTCGTTGAAATTTAAAGTTTTTTAAAGGTTGCTACTTTAAGATTGATCAGTACTTTACTGTACTTTTAGTTTTTCATCCTATCAAATATCATAGAAGGGTATTTTTGACTCGTAGCTTTGATTCGCTGCATTAAGTTGCATCAAGCTATATGATTGTAGTTTTATGCAAACCAATAATATAAGAGCCTATCGTGGTTGGTCAGCACGTCAAGTTATTCTATATTTTTTCATTTGTTCATAGAATCACAATATGATTGATGAAATTTGTCAGAAGCAGATAATTTCCCATCAACATGAGAGGCTCTAGGAATGGACAGTAATTTATTGCGAGAACTGGAAGAATTGAAGAGAGAGCATTGATAGTTCCGTTTAGAGTAACGGCAGGTTATGAAAATTGAAAGATACAAGTTGAAAACGAGCGGAGGGCATATGAAGGTAGTATACAATCGGGCGCATAATCTTTTACCAAGCTACCCCAGATGCGGGCTAGGCAAGGGGGATTCTCCCTTAACCCCTGCCCCGATTATTTCTAATACTTTTTTTTTTTTTCTTTTTTTTGTTTTGTTTTCTTCTTTCCTCTCCTCCTGTTTTCTTTTTATTTTTTTTTTTTTTCATCCCCCGCCTTCCCTTTTCACACCACCCTCTATTTCTTTTCTCTTCTCCTCTTTTTCCCCGCACTATCTTGTGCATTTCCCGTCCCCCCCTCTTGTTGGGAAATTATTTGCTTCTGACAAATTTCATCATTAGTTATCGTTACTCCGCGAGAATACAAAAAAAATAACAATCAAAGTGCCCAATATGATTGTTTAGATTAAAAACAAGGTAAAACTAATATTTGTTTTTATGATTGAATCAAGATCTAGATTAAGACCATAGTTGCATCAAATACCTCCCTGGCAGCACACTTGTTGCAAATCGGTTGAAATAACTTCAATGTGACTAAAATAGGTCACAATCAAGTTGCTGCAACTAATTATGACGATTTGGTGTTGCTTGGGCTGAGTATCATTAAAGCGAATGAAAGCAAAGCAAAAACTCAAAATGCTCGGTTTCACATATTCTTGATAAAGTGAATTTAGGTTCAGAATACTTAACGTTAATATAGCTTGTGACTTCGTCAAATAATTTTTTTTTTCATAAGTCAATCATTCAATCATATTTTGACAATTTAATTCCAAGCAGTCCAATAAATATAAAAATGCATGATCTATAGAACATGGGATTTTCATGCGTTGTTGGAAATGCACATGCTTGCTTAGACATAATTAAGTTAGCAAAATAGCCTAGTTAATGAATTTATCCTTATGAGCATCGTTGCGTGGATTCTTAAGAACTGTTTGAACCAACGCATAGTACTGAAAACCATGACAGTTCAGGTTTGTGAAGTCCTGAAAACCTTTAGCGGTAAGCCTAGCTACTGCAGATCGTTTGATATAAAAGCTACATCATGCTGATTGAACGTTAATTTATTATTGAAAATTGTTATTCTCTTGTTATTGAGATGGTCGACACATTTAAGTATAATTGCTTTGATGTGCTATTCAAAACTAATAGATCTTTTTGATTGATGAGACATGATCATTGCACAGTTTTTCATACTTATTCTGAGCATGTTCCTATATTCCACTCAGTAGGGATTGTGCAATTAAATCAATCCTGGAGAAATGTTCCTCATCTTCAGTTCATCAGCAAGCACTCGAAACCCTAGTAGGGTTCAATCACACCATTCAGCCCAAGTAGCACCAAAAACATAAACATAAAAGTTATATTTTCCATGTGTCATGCTGTAGATCTATAAAAGTGTAATTTGACTAGTTTGGTAATGTAGATGTACGTTTCATGCTATTCGTAATCTAGATTCACTCATTATGTCATATATCTGTTTGATGTTTTGAGTCAGGATATGTTTGTTTACATCTGACGTCTTGCGTGTTTGCATATTAAGTTGTATAACTGTAGCAAGACAAGTCTTCCGTATTTTGAGAAACAAACATATTCGTGAAATGTCAAATGCCAACACAACTAGTCAGGTATGTTTTGTTCGTGTCGTATTGATTGTCGAATGACCGTTTCTGTACTTTTAAATAAGACTTAAAACTATCAAAAATCTATTTATATTTGTGTTTACCGCTGAAACATTTAGGAACCTAATTCAGTTATGCCGGTATGATAAAACAAATAATATTGCTGTCGCCTTGTACGATCGAACAGTATTTGTACTGATACAATTGCTAGTATGATCACGTATTAGCAAAAACTGAAGTGCAACCGACCGATCATCAAAGCATAGCAAATCTATTTAATTTACTTTAATTTTTTTATTTTCCTACTCCTGAATTCTCTTATGTTAAAACGAGTAACTATGTCCCCTATCACATTGGCGCTGGTATAAATAATTAGGATATGGTTTAAGGGATTCCAATTGTTCCATCACTCACATGTTGAAATGGTCGAGTGGTAAGAAGACCAATCTAGTAAGCTTAGAGTTTATGGTTCAAACCTAGTCCATGAATACCTTTTTGAAAACCGACAATGATTTGTTTTACTGAAGCCCAAGATTTTTTTGTTTATGACCATTGCTGAACTTAAATTATGTTTCATAGGCTCCACTTTCTGCGCTATTTCAATTCTATAGAAGTATCCAAAATAGTTTTCAATCACCGAACCGGCAACATTATTATTTGTCACATTAAAACAAACATGCATACAGGCAAACATTTCGTGTTACTTGGGAGGTTTAAAAAGTTCCCCTGGGGTAGAACGACCTACCCCGAAATTTAGTAATAGATCGCAAATATCTTGTGATGTTGCTCAATTTTTCATTTTGTCAACATATAATATTTATAGTTTTGAGTCGTTTTTAATCAACATTATTACCAGTTTTGCTTTCAAACGTTTACGTTTGAAATTTTGAGCTGGTTTTAAGACAAAATACGCGGTACTGTTCTGTAACTCATAAACGACCGTAAATATTCAAATTGGTGTTTTGAGTTATACGAACCAAGAGTTACCGAAAGTGTAAACCCTTCAAGTTTGAATGCATCTCTTAATTTTTTTTCTGCACTAATAATACACAGATAGTGCCTACAGGTATGCAAACATAATTACAAACTATTAAAAATTAACGAAAATGTTGGTGGCCCGAAACACATCAAGACATGAGAATCAGTCAAAACTGGCGAGAAAATTAAATCTATTATACACACATTTTGTTGAGATGCCTCTGCCTTCGTTAACGTTCCTTGTTAAATCGTAGCGTTGTGGCTCATTTTAAACGCACCTTCCACGAAACCGATTTTGCTGATTTTTTCAAAATAATAGTTTCAGAAATAAATTTACGTTTCGGTAAACACAGGTTTGACTAATGAGCTCTCTAAAATAATGTGAATATGTTTGCTCATTTATTCGATCAGTTTTTTAAGGGGCATATTTTAAACCTAGATCCCCTAGCTGCTTTGTCGAACATCTGATATTTAAATAACGAGATTCAGGACATGGTTTGATAAAATTGTATAGTTTTGCGCTACTTAACTCACGAGTTTTTATGTTATATTCGACCTTGATTTTTGTGATGTTTTTGGTATATGTTTTATTTAATTATTACCACTTACCATTATATTTAATCAGTGGTATATTTATTACTAAACTTATTGCCATAAATCGTACAGATTGTACATATTTTAATTAAACTTATTAACCAAATTATTCCATTAATCTGGTTTTCAAAAACACTTTTGGTGGACATGTTAAAATCAAATACGTCAGAAATGTCATTGAATGATCGAATACATGAGTCAAGAGGTTTATTGTATTCATAGTTGGTTCGATGGTAAGGTAACACCAAGCTTGTTAGAACTCCAAAGTCATCGAGGGGGAATATTTTGCTCGAGAAGCGCAGGACAGTCAATGACACCTGCAATGAGATCAAACAATAAATTCTGCATTTTCAAATGTCTGGCAGACAGCAGCGACTCAGAGCCTATTTATTGACATCGCTCGGGATAGGCTGGTAGAATAATTGGACCGATCTAATAAAGCAGACGCATTACGAATCGTACGAACTTTTTCTGTAGCCGTTCAACTGAAAGGACGTGCGCTACATAGTAGGACGACCAAATCGGAGAAGCGTACTCCGAAATACTGCGCCCCAATGTACAGTAGAGTGTTTCCAAAGCATATATGTCGATAAACTCTGAAGCGTGCATACGAAAAATAAACAAGAACTCCTAGATTGTAGATAGACGTTACAAGTTTCATCGGAAAGTTTTCACGCAAGCACTGTTTATAGCGTTTTAAATGTTTCTACACTCGTTTGACAACAGCTAAGAAGAAAGGAGTGGAACAAACATAGATTTTGGAACGTACTGCCAACATTGAAATGTCTCTAACCTCCATGCATGATTCGATACATTGACAAGAAATGTATTCATTCAAGGTAAAAAATGTGCCGAACTGCAATGATAAGCAGAACGTGACGACCAAAACATGTGCGCGAATATCTGACAAAATTTTCTTACGTGGTTATGGACGACGAAACATATGTTCTAGAAGGCTTTAATCAGTTTCTTGGCATGTTTTGTTTGTAAACTACCATGTAGAGGAATGACGTTGCACAGCCTTTCAGTACGAAGAAAAAGGCCAAAATTTCCTAAAAAATATTGAGTTTGACAAGCCGTGTGGACGAGCAAGCATACATTTCATAACAACCGGTACGGAAAATAAGGAAAACAACAGACTACTAAAATGTCACGTGAATTTAGGTTCCGTTATACCGGTACATGCAAGCGTCTTTTAGAAACTAAGCAGGAGCATGAGCATGATTGAATGTCCGAGGTTGCTACTTTGGCAGATCGGCAGGCACTCGGTAGATAACCACTTGGTACCTCATAGCAATATGCTTAGAGACAGACCGGAAGATTTGATGAGCTACCGTTTGGACGTTTGGCATATTGATCTTTGGCATATGGATGTTTGGCCGAATGGACGTTTGGCCGAATGGATGTTTGGCCGAATGGATGTTTGGCCAAATGGACGTTTGGCCGAATGGATGTTTGGCCAAAAATTGTCAACTAGCATAAATGTATTGCAGAGAAAAGGAAATAAGAATATAAAAAAGTATTTTGTAACGCATTGGTTAAAAACAAGGACATAAGGAACCAAAAAAACATTCTAGAACGCATTTGATAGCATCCCGATATTCTAGATTTATTGCACTTAGAGTTTATCATTATGTGTGCGCATTTGCAGTAATAAGCATTCTAATCAAGTTTCAACTATATCAATTCACTAAAAAAACGAAATTTTTATTTTCAAAAATGCAAAAATGGTATTCGGCCATTTGTACATGTACATGAGAAGTATGAATATGTTTTGATAAAATCGTAAACTCCTGATTTTAGGTGGAAATATGTATTATGTTAAACCGCTAGACAGAATGGGTAATTATTTTTTATAATCTTGAAAAAATATTCAGTTCCTCCGAGAGATACCTTCTTTTGATTCTTTGCACATGGGCCTTCTATGACGATACATATTCCTGTATTCGAAAGCAAACTTCTGAATCAAGTGCTTGCCCGGTTTATTACTCTTTGTGAGATTGTTCCTTCTTTCAAACATGAGCAGTTCTTTGGAGTTTCACTGATCAAACAAATGTAATGCTCATGATTTCATGCATTTCAATTTGAGAAATTTTGAACGGACTGGTGAATTATGTGAGAAACTAATATTTGATAATTTTGAGCTTTAATAAAATTGCATTTTTCTTATTTTACTTTTGAGACGTTGTTTGGAATCAAATGATTAAAAGATATTTGGCTAAATGGCTTCGAACCCTAAAATTACTTGGCATGGCATTTCACAGTAGAATCTGATTTTAAATTTCGACTTTTCTCAAATGAGTTATTCGTCCTTTTGAATAATAGTTACAATAAACGTTCTCAGAAAAATCTAAAAAAAACGTCAAACGTCCATTCGGCCAAACGTCTTTATGCCAAACGTTCATTCGGCCAAACATCCGTATGCCAAACGTCTTTATGCCAAACGGGATATCATCGTGTCAAAGGGTGATTAAGTCTCGTGTAATATTCATAATTTCTGAGTGTGTACCGTGAACTATGCCTGCAGAAATGTTTGTTACTATTTCTACGCCACCTTGATGCACCCTAAAGCTATGTCCATTTAGAATCCGGAATAATAAAATCATCTGTATCTCGGTAACAGGTTGACGTACAAAAAAGTTTAATAAATCAAAACAAAGGTAATTCACAGTACTTTAAGGAAAAAATAGCAATACAAATCATTTCTCTTCGTTTCTTATGAAAATTCACACTTTCTTCTTTATTCCTCCCATCAAACGCTGCACACCTCCGGAGTCAACTTCCTTGGCACATTTGTTCCACATTTTGGTCATCTGAGTCGCGTCCCGAGCCGTTTTTCCACTTTTCTTAAGCTTTCGCTTCATTATAGCCCAAAATTTCTCGATGGGCCGAACCTGCGGGCAGTTGGGTGGATTTATGTTTTTATCGATGAAAAATACGTTATTATCGCGGTACCACTGGATGACTTCCCGGCTGTAGTGGCAACTCGCCAAATCTGGCTAAAACTTCACGGGCTTTAATGAAAGGTAGTACGCGGTTTTTGAGGCATTCTTCCTTGTACAGCTTCGAATCTTTCGTCTTATTCGTCACAAACACTTGGGTCTTTGCTCCGCAGCTGCCTATCCCTTGCCAAATCATCAGGTTTTTGCCAAATATTTACCATAAAAGCAAACTTAAACTTCACAGGAAAATCTCCTCGTGCCGTCGCCATGTAGAATTTTTGGCCAGGAAGCTGTCCGAAATCCATTTTGACGTAGGTTTCATCGTCGATGAGCAGGCATCCTTGGTACTTCGTCAAAACCTGCTGGTACAATTTCCGAGCTCGAGTTTTGGTGACGAAAGTTTGCTTCAACGTTCTGTTTGGTTGCTTGCTGGCTCGATAAGAACGATATCCTGCTCGCAAACGAATTCTTCGAACGGTACTGCGAGCAGCAGCGTATTTTTGTGCGATTTCATTATCTGATAGTCCAGGGTTTGCTCTGACGGTTCTCAACACCTTCTGGTTCAGCTTGCGGTCATATGTTCCACTACGACGCTTACCTTGAGGCACTCGATCCACGCTCTTTCGCTCCTTGAAACGTTTGAGTACAAAAAAAAAAACATTAAATATTTTCCACAAAAAACAGAAAAAATGAATTCATTAAATAACCAAAACCCAATACTTTGTAAAAAAGATTGCATACACATTGTTGATTTGGCGATTTAAGTTGTAAACAATTTCGTTTTTACGCCTCCTTTGGTGGAATTTTTCACGCGCCAGTTAAAATTCATATTTTTTTCTGTGTACATCATACACGGTTGATTTGGCGATTTTCACGTTTTGGATTATTGCAACGTGGGTGTGCAGAATTTTTTCTCTCCTCTCGGCTTCCATCTGGAATAACTTTTGACTCACTGCACGAAACACCGTGAAATTTATACCACCGAAAGTGGGCGCCTAGGTGAACAAACCGCTGTTAAAAGAATTCTTGCAGCGATCAGTGATTCCGGATTCTAACTGGACAGAACTTTAGCTGTTCTTGCCTGATTTCGCATCCAGTAATGGTAGCTGGAATTATATGAAGCGAATAGGGTCAATTTTGTATCGAAGGAGGAGACTTCTGCTAACTGGGCTCTCGTGAAGAGAGCTTTCCCAGTGGAAACAGCAATCAACAACTACAGAAAAATTTCGAAATTTTTTGACAAAAGCATCTAAATCGTTTGCAGAAAAGTCTGAATTGACCCTCAGGACTAGAGCAAACTCAAAAAGTTGTCGATTTTTTAGCAGCTTAGTTAATTAATGTTAATTTTTTTTAATGATCATCGCACCGATAAACAAACATTTGAAAAATTAATCCTGGAGTAAACTGATTGCATCTTTTTATGTTCCAAAAATTAATGGGTCTAGATTTTGTCAGATTTATAAGGCTTATAAAACATATTGTGCCTCACCCTCTCGAATACTTTGTTTAAGCAGCTCAGTATGGAAAAGTCACGATAATTTTCACAAGTTTGATATTGTCGGACTTGAGAATAAGAAATAAAAAGTCCTCGGAATGGTATCATTAGAAATTGAGATTAGGTTAAGAAGCACACAAAAATCCTTTTTAACTTCTGACTTCAATTCCTTTGTTCCAGTTTTTTTTTTGTAACCTAAGTTTGTTTTTATAAATGTCATCAAAACTCTCAAACTATTCGTTATTTAACTTATCACGTTCAAACTACAAGCCACGAATTCCTTCTGGTCGGCCATCCGTTGCAATATTGGCATCGGTGGTTTTGTCGATTAGTCAGATCGTGAATCATACTCGCGTTCACCTTCAAAGCATCGCTTCCCACAAATGGACACTTTGAAGGCACCACAGACCATGTCCATGGCAATCCGTCTTGAATGTTATAGAATTGCATCAATTGATTGACGGCGGTGGAAAAACAAATTAAAACATGCATCGCTTCAGGTGAGCACCTCCATCGAGGAGTGCAAGAGGAAAGCATTACCTGCTTCTTTATTGCAGTGATTATTACCTCGAAGTAGGCTATGTATCGACGGTATATACAAGACGACGATATATCGGCTGATGGGACCGGCTTGCTAGGCTTAGCGTTCAAGCAGAGGCAAGGTTGTGAAATAGAGCGAAACTGGTAGACCAAACATTGTGAGGAAAAACGAAATGCAATGAACTTTCAAGGACGTTGCTGCAAGTTGACTCTCTTATTGCACCCGATGCCTCTTTCAGTGGCACAGTCGGTGGTCACCTGGTGGGGTTGTAATGCACGGTGTTATTGCTATATGAAGGGGTCATTTTAGTAACCCAGACGTGGAGATTAACGTTTATAGCTGTTTTTTTTTTGTTTTTTTCGACTTCCAAATACTAGTGTTCAGATTGTTTTTCCTCTTTTCTCGGTGAATGCTTCGTATTGTCAGTTTTATTTATCTGTTGTATTTTGGAGCATGTAGCAAAAGTGCTGTAATTGCTTGTTATGCCATGTAACTTGGCTACTCGAAAATTTCCAGGTTAACCTTTTTGATCATTTCACTTTTCTTTTTTATTATTTATATCAGAGTTATGCTAAAGTTGTTCCTAAATAGTTTACGATATTAATTTTTATTCTCTTCTTTCCAATTACAGAGGCAGCGAGACGAGCGTGGCGACGATTGACGATGGAGGGACAATGTGGGCCAGGCAACAGCATGCCGTATCAGTACGACATGCGTTCAAACAGTATGGCACCAAGAAGAAACCAAATCAAGTTCTATCGAATCTTAACATGACAGTAGCCAAAGGAACAATGTAAGTACAATCGGTAAACACAATCGCTAAACGCATGCGCACAAGCTCTAGCATTATCGAGATTGGGGAAGCCGGTCGTTCTCGGGGTTTTCCCATTCCCAAGGGTTATGTGGCTCTCCAGAGGTGATGAGGTTCACCCCGATAATCTAAACAGCTCATAACACGTGATGCTTGATTGTTTTTCTTTCTGCAGCTCACTGCTCCAAAGTAATCATGTTTCACACACTGAATGTTTGTAGGAACCTTGCTGAATGTTCAAGTACAGGGAATTCCGCCAATTGTTAGTATCAGCCAGGTGTTGGTGGGCGCCGATGCAGGACCGATCCTATCAATTACATGTTTAATGCTTTATCGCGCGAT
This sequence comes from Aedes koreicus, assembly GCA_024533555.2. Classification (NCBI taxonomy): domain Eukaryota; kingdom Metazoa; phylum Arthropoda; class Insecta; order Diptera; family Culicidae; genus Aedes; species Aedes koreicus. Next base: position 47,867 of record JAHHFK020003140.1, on the reverse strand, counting down.
TGATTTACGATACTATGCTCAATGAAGCTAATGTTGTTCGGTTGTAAGTAGATGGAAACAGACACTCATTTCTTTGGACTTTAGGAATTAGGTAAAATTAATGGGTACCTCTTTTGCCCCGGGTTGCGATCTTGTCCTGACGTATCTAAATAACAAATCTGGTCCATATTCACTTACTGAGATCAAGTAGTGCTGGTTGTGATTGTAATCCTTTTCTTCATTGGGGCATACTTCATTTGTTGGGAATATCAAGCAATTGAATGTGTTGATAAAGGTGCTTATTACTCAAAAGAAATTGAACTATGCTATTTATTTGTAGTCGTTTGAGCTTTTTATTATTAATCATATTCGTAAAGCAGACAAAAGATGGAATCCTTTGGGATAACACAATCAAGTTAACCAATCAAAGGCCATACAGAATATTATCAAAATGATGAGCTCGTAAATTAAGCGCATGAAAACGATGGCTTCACATAGAAAAGACTCCATTACCATCCATCAGAAATTATTTGTGCAGTCAATTTCTAGTTCACAATCTGCCTGCCAGCCGAACACGGTGCAAGCAGTGAAGGTCGATCCGAATTTCTCACCACTTGGCTTGCAACAATTCAACGAGCTCAAACCGATGCAAAAAATTCGATTGCTTAATTCAAACCGGCGCGTGGTGCACTTGGTGCAAGTGAAATGCGCTTTACTCCAATTTCATTTGAGCAAACCATAAACACGTGAAGAAATAAAATGAGGAAAAGGCTTTTCGGACCGCAGTGCACGGAACTTGTTGGCTTGCAAGAGTTGAGGCAAGAGATTGCCAATTACTTCTCTATCAGTCCAAATTGTGACGTGGTTTGTGGAAATGTAAAACAACGTACTTACTAATTCCGTTCGTAATCAATCAGATCGGGCACATGGTGACCGAGAAGGGAAGCATATGAGTTGAGTTGCGGCACCGCACGTTGAGAAAAGATTTGATTTTGAGGAACTTCTGCTAGTTGAAAAAAAAACAAAATTCACATGCTTGAAATGGAAGTTGTAACTAGTAAAAAAAAACTCCGTTTGTAAATTTTTCAATGCATGATAATCATTCCCACATTAAGCCTGAATGCGGAATTTGCCAAAAAAATTTATTTTCACTATGAAAATAAAACTTAAGAACCAAAGTATATTCATTAAAGTTGTGGGGAAGCTTACAAGTGTTGATCTTTTCGTATTTTTTTTCAAATAGAACACAGTACAATTCTCTACACAATTGTTCATGATTGAATTTAAACCAACTTTGCTGAAAAAACCATAGTCGTAAGAGTAAGAGTGCATCAGGGGTTTTGACAAATTCCATGGTCCAAAATTGTTTGCAGTCCCTTCTTTTCTCATCAAAATGGGCATCTAGACGAACTCTCAAAAATTGCAGAAGACGCCATTCCCGTAAAACAAAAGTCGAAAAAGTTACCCTAGCTAAAACCGAAAAACCGATCATAGCTGTTGATACACCTTTTAAACTTTCGGCTTTTTTTCTTTTTTCATAAAGGTTGCATTAAACTTAAAAATTCTTATAGACTACATTTTCATAGTGAGAATAATTCAGTTTGGTTTAGATGAAAACTCGAACTTTTCTTCGAATACCACTCACCATATTTCGGACACTCTGTTGGATAACCTGAGTGGCCATTTTGTTCAACCATCTCTTCATCTCTTCAGCATCCCGAGTCATTTTTCCGCTCTTCTTCAACTTCTGTTTGACAACTGCCCAATATGTCTCAATTGGGCGGAATTGAGACTAGTTCGGTGGATGGATGCTCTTTTCGAAGAAATCCACCCCGTTGTCTCGATATCCATGTAGAACTTCTCCACTGTAGTGGGAGCTTGCTAAATCAGGCCAAAACTTTACAGGTCCATTATTGTCAGCTTGATGTACGGAAAATACGTTTTTTCAGGCACTCCTGCTGTACATTTTGGAATCCAAACCCATTTTTGTCACGAAAACCGAGGTTGTAACATGTTATCTTGTAATACAATGTTACCTTGCCAGATCATAACAAGCGGCTCGGCCAGTGGCTTTATAAAACGTTTGCCCGGGAAGCAGCCCATAATCCACCTTCACGTTCGTTTCGTCGTCCGTGAATATGCATCTTTCGTACTTCGTAAGAACCTCACTGTACAACTTCCGAGCACGTCCTTTGGCCACTAGATTCTGCTTCAGTGTCCTGTTTGAATGCTTACTAACTTGAAAAGCTCAAAATCCTTCTCGCAGACGAATTCTGACGGTGTATTGGCTGTCATTGAATTGTTTGGCGATATCATAATCCGACAGCCTTCGGTTTTCCCTAATCGTTCTCAACACCTTCAAATGCACCTTCCTATCCTTAGTTTCACTACGACGCTTGCTAAAATCCTGTCGATTAATAGTATACCGCTCCGAAAATGTTTGAGAACACTGCACTATAGTCGATTTAGCCAACGACTTCGCGATTTTTGAACCTGACCACGAAGAATTTTCGAAATGGGTGACCAAAATTAATTTTCGGTTCACGGCTTCCATCAAGTTTAACTTCTTTGAAACAGAATGAATTGTGACACATTTTTTAGCACCGAAAGAAGAAACATTTCGAAACAAACTGCTGTCAAAACATTCCAGAACCACCTGCTACACGGAAGAAAAAAAGTACCCATTTGAGCAGTTGCGTGTGGGAAGCCAATTTTGGGAATAGTTATGTTAACCGACCCGTTTACAACTTGGTGAGGATTAATTTTCATCACTTAACGAGTAAAGTCTTACATGAAAAATTATGGCAAGTTTATGTCAAAATTAAATTGATAACATGATTTGTATAATGTTTTTATTTTTTTTAATGATTAACTTAGCTAAGGCAATTACAGTGGAGCTACAAAGCGAATGCTGGAGGCGGATTCATTTACCGGTCTGGTTAAGAGTTTATTCGAGAAACAAAACTGGCTCTCTAGACGTAGATAATGAAAGAAGCAGTTATTTATAGACCAAAGTAACCAAAGATTGTTGTGACGTTGATCATAATCTCTATAAGAAATTTATCCAATGGAACAACTCAGGTTTATAAAAGATCTGAAGAGCATGACCGGTAATAAGCTAAAAACTCTGTGATTTACTCATACCATAATTTGCTCCATGATTAGTGGAATATCTAAGCAATCCTTACTTTTATCTTACCAATGAGGCTAAGGCCAGGTGGCCTCTACTGTACACGGAAGTTGTCTCCATTGTATTCTGTCCATAACAGTACTCGTAGTCTGCGATGAAACGCAGGTTACCTTCTACCTGATCGATCCACCTCGCTCCTTGTGCGCCTCATTCGCTCGTGTTCGGCGCTTCGTCATCAAGATTGATTTCAAATGGCCTGTCGTCCGACATTCGACATGCCCAGTTCACCATAGTCGACCGATTTAAGTGGTGATAACGATCAGATGTTATTTCAGCAACTGATGCAATTCGTGATTCATTCATCTCCTCCACATTCCGTTTTCCATCTGCACTCCACTGAAGATCGCACGCAGTAAATTCCAAATATTCAAAGCGTGTTGGTCTTGGCCCTAGAGGACTACCGGTCTAATAAATGTCTTTTAGACAACCAACTTAGTATTATGACGAATTTTGTTCGATCTTAGCGTCCTTCGGAGTACAAAGTCAGTCATAAAACGCCTTTCTATCTCTCTACTGGTGTCGTTATCGGCGATTACCAATGAGCAGAAATACACGAATTCGTCAATTGTCGTGCTACGATATCTTCGTCGTCGGCTTTCTTATCGTCTTACCACCCTTCTTTCTTCTTTCTTTTTTTTGCATTTCAAGCTTATTGCTTTCACAATTAGCTTATTGCTTGGGCTCAACATAGAACTATGCACTTACTCAGTTATTAATTGAGAGCTTTCGATGCCAAGTACCATTTTTGCATTAGTATGATTGTGTGGCAGGTACAATCATACGCTATGCCCAGGGAGTCGAGAAATATTCCTTAACGAAAAATTCCTAGACCAGACCGGGAATCGAGCTCAGCCACCTCCAGCATGGTGTTGCTTTGTAGCTGCGCCTTTACCGACTGAGCTAAGGGAGGACCCATCGTACCACCCACGTTCATCGAATAAATTTCGATAAGGTCCAAAGAAGCTCAAAGTTTTTCAGATGAATACAGGATTTTTTTTTGGGAAACCTCAGGTATCAATGATGTTTACTGTTCATCTACTTACAAAGTGAAAATTTAATAAATTTTAGATGTCGCGTAAATTTTTTTTGTAAAATTTCAATCTGAAGATAGCGTTAAAAATGAAATTGTGTTCAAACTTGCGTACAAAAAAGCAGCTTTGTACAATATCTTGACCAAAATTTAAATGAAATATCGTGGAGTTCATGCCAAATCGGTTATTATAGAGATGTGCGATTGAGCAGAGAGTGACTCGATAATTTTAGAATTTCCTTATGTAACCTTAGAATACGTATGAAAAGTTTAATGCATTCTAGAATCTTCTTAAGCTTCTATACCTCAGTGGTTGTCAATTGTTATTATAACGTTCTTCCACCGAACTTTCTTATCTAATTGATTTTTGTCTACACAGACAGTACTGAAAAATAGACTATTGAAATGGATAGAAATGTATCCATAATTTTTGTTGTAATTGTTAATATCTGCTGAACATCATGAATTGGAACACACGTACGGCCAAGCCTACTGAGCATTGAATAAAAGCATTACAGATCTCTTAACCCTCCTTCGAAAAGGGGTTTTCAAAAAGGATTTTGGATTCTTCTGACTTCCTAATTTATTAAACTCTCGCGACGTATATTTCGATTAATTAACCGATGACTTAGGTCGAAATGCCTCCCTTAGATCAGTCGGAAAAGGCGCAGCTACAAAGAAACACCATGCTGGAGGTGGCTGGGTTCCATTCCCGGTCTGGTCTAGGCATTCTTCGTTAAGGACAACTTCTCGACGGCAGAGGGTATGCTTGTACTTGCCACACATTCATACCAATGTAAAAGTTGTACCAGGCATCGAGAGCTCGCAATTAATAACTAAGGAAGTGCATTTAGAACACTAAGTAGAGAGCAAGCAATAAGCTAATTGTGAAAGCAATAAAGTTGAGACGCTAAGAAAGAAGAAGAAGAAGTCGTAATGCATAGGATTTATTGCTTGCAATCTACACAGATAGAAAGAAACATTTAATTTCCTGAAGATTTGGCAGAAAATTATAGGATATTTTACGTAAACTTAAGCCAGATAACGCCTGAATCTAGTCTGTTGTATGAAAGATTGCAAACATTGTTGTATGGCACATGAAAGATTGCAAATAATTTCGTTGTTTACGCCTTCTTTGGCTTGGAATTAAACGAGGTAAAATTTTACGCGCCTGTTAACATTAATTAATTTTTTCTGTGTAAGAATGTATGGAGCATTTTTAAATTTTGCTGGTGCTCTAAAACGAGGACATTCATCATCATGCTTTTTGAGCAGGTAAACCAGATGCTTTGCGCATTTGTGGGTAATAACCGTTCTGTGGATGAGTACATTTTTGTGGACGTGGAGAATTTTCTGAATATCTGATTTTTTCTATAATTGAAAAGCGCTTCACTAAAACAACGAAAGTTTGCCATCTGCAAGAAAAAGGTTGAAATAAAAGTTTAGGAAATGGATTAGAGAAAGAGTCGGAAATTATTGGCCAAAGGTATAATGAAACGACTAGTGGATCATGTTTGGCCTATTGATCACTCGTTTTTCGAGAAGAGATGAAAAATGTAACGTAGAATTTTAGAAATTTTCAGAAGAAATTGGTTTTGACAGGCAAAAAAGTTACAAAAAAACGTCCTCACCAAACTAACTACAAACCACAATGGTGGCTTTAACGCAACCCTGTTAATTGACGCTTTAAGCAAGCCAACGTTGCTAGATCTGTTTCACTCGCTTGTACTCGCAAAGCAAAATAGCAGAAAACTATCTTACAACCACTTAAGAAGATAGATCAAAATCCACAGTTGGCCACCTTCATGGCCGATAATTATTGCCAGTTCGAATTGTTGAAGGCACAAATCTAAGACACTTCAAAGATTATACGCAATTTTCTGATCATATTTTTGCTATCCTATAAGCGTACAACTGATTTAAATATCATGGAAAAAGCGTCTCATATTTCTGAGATCTGTGCTATCAAATATTCGAAGTGCTGATGCTATTTTTTCGTAGCATTTTAGGCTTATTGCTTTCACAATTACATTATTGCTTGCTCTCAATTTAGAATTCTAAATGAATTTCCAAAGTCATTAGTGATAGCTTTCGATGCCATGCATCATTTTTGCCACACAATCTCATATTAGTCATAGGAGTCTAATTTTTTTTTCTTCATCCGAAATTCGTAAACCCCTATCGGTCCCAGCCACCTCCAGTGTTGCTTTGTAGCTGTGCCTTTACCTTATGAGCAAGGACAGGACCTGCCAGCTGTTAGTGCAAAAACAAGACCATTTACCTGTCAAAAAAGACCGTTTTTTATTGGTCGCTTTGACAACCGCCTCTGCCGCCTCCGTCGGGTTTGTTGTTGGTTTGGCGGTGTTGCTAGTAGTCACTGCATTTTCACTTTTTTCGTTTGTGACAACAAGAACAAATGCGGAATGCAGTGGTTTATTTTTAATCAGTTCGAAATGAAGTGCAAAGCGATAAATTGTGGTCGCAGTGACGTGTCACATCCGGGTCTCCATTTTCATCGGTTCCCGAGAGATCCAATCGTTCGCCGAGAGTGGGCGAAGGCCTGCATTGGGAACGCAAGTGAGAAAGACATTCTCTTGCTCAAGCTTTCTCCCCACAGCAGAATTTGCAGCGTAAGCATCAATGAAATTCAATGAAACCTTATCAATTCACGTTTAGTTTAATGCAGCGTCATTTCCCGAACGACACAAGAAATTTTTTCAATTACTTTATTTTCAATGGGATTACTGTGTAAACATATATGGCAACACTGGAGCGACCCCCGTATCATAACAATCATAAATTCATAAGAGGTCATCTCTCTCTGAGCTGACAGGTCCTGTCCTAGCTTATGAGCTAAGGGTATGGAATAACTCTTTCAATCTTCCCCTTAAGCTTCATTTATCCTAATCGCGACACAATAAAGGTTTGAACGCTCTCTAACCACTAAACCAAATTACAAGAAATTTTAATTATTATCTAAAATAATCCTTCAAAATAAATGATAATTTAACCACCTCAAGCAATTTATGAACAGAAATGTTTATAACACTTTCATATTTCATATCATCTAAAATGTTGAACAAGGAATGAATACAGTAAGCAGCATTGAAGAAAATCATTATTTTAATGCTGTTAAACATTTTGAAGGCAATTTTATTATTATCTTATCGGTAACTGACATGAATATTCCTGATTAAATATAGAAGATATTTTTATTTTATACTTAAATTCATTTACTTAAATAGAAAATGAGCTACTCATGAAAAATTCAAACCTATTGCTACAACGGATTTATACCTTTATGGCAACCAAAACAGCGAGATTGACACTTATTTTGCAGCTTTTTGCCAGTTGATCTCTTTAACCAAAACTCAATACATTTAGAACATACGGGGTCCTGGCGAATTTGGTAGATTGCACTCCTTTGAGACAATATTTACATTAATAGAAATGTACCAGTTCTGAGCTAGTTTTCCAAAATGGAAAGATGCCAGGTCAGGCTAGAACAGCACCGAACCGTTATGTTTCCAAATAAATGGTAATAGTCGCTTAGTAAGACATTCTTCGTCGAAAATTCGTCCAGTCTAGTCCCTGAATCTGCTTTGAATCAGCTTTGAAATATGTTTGGTCGTCCATAAGTTCAGCAGTCGTACTCCTTCAACATAATTGTCATATAATTTCCGCGCTCGCGATTTTGCGTATCGATAAAATTTGGAGCAACACCTACATAGAAGGAGTTCAGACCCGCAATTTTCTTTCTGGGCGAACGATGGGGATATTTTCATCTTTTATGGCCAGTCGTCGGACTGAGAATTTCGGTGTTTTCTTAAATTCTTTTACCACTGTCTTCCTCTCCGCGACGAATCGAGAATCATGGTCAATCATTTTTTTCTCTTTAACGTTAAGCGCAATTGGAAGGTTTTTAGCGATATTCAACGACTTTGCAACAGCGCTGTGCGACGTATCCGGATTTTCCAACTTTTTGTGCAAAATTAGATCGCGCACACGTCATTTATTCGACGCCATTTTACGGAACAAAAGTGGCTGTGGCAAAACGAGTTCTCTATCATTGCACACATACAATAATATTCATATAGTGATGTTCGTATCAGCTAATGCGTGCATGCAGAAGACTTTATCAAGGCATATTTGGCGACTACTTTTTGCTTTAACTTCTTTAATGTGTCTTTGCAGAATAAAAATAAATTGCTTCAATGCAATCCATAACAGCATGTTTAAAGATGGGACTAAGTAACGATTTGTATTTCATGAAGTTTCCGTTGATAAGACTTGTTGAATCCTTCAAAACCTCAATCAAATTTTAAGTTCCACTTGAGTAAACTACAAGATTTACATTTGCTAAACATAATACCAACATAATACATACCCAAGATTAAATCATTATAGCAACAAAAAATTCAGTGACGAACGATTCATTTTGGAATGGCTGGCGAATTGAATAAAATTACGTAAAAGGCGAATTAAATGGTAAACGTGCATATGTTGAACATTTCTTCTGAGCTTGTGTTTTGATTCTTCTTCGTGGCATTTTCAGCTTACTGCTTATCACAGGTAGCTTTAAGCCTGCTTCTAACATAAATGTTCTAATTTCACTTCCACAGTTACTAATTGAGAGTTTTCGATGCCATGTACCATATTTGTATTAGCATGATTGTATGATAAGTTCAGTTCTACCCTCTGCCCAGGGAGTTGAGAAATTTTCCTCAACGGAAAATTCCTATACCAGGCCGGGAACCGAACCCAGCTACCTGCAACATGGTGTAGCTGCGCCTTTGCCGACTGAGCTAAGGGAGGATGATTTGATTATGAATCCAAGCAACCAAACTAGGCTGAATCAACCTAGTGAGAGTTTTTTTTTCGAGAGTCGAAGTGAATATTGTCACTTGGTGAAGTTTAAAAAGTCACTCGCCGTGACGTGACTCTTCTGGGCAAATCAAATTAAATCAGAAAACTCTCGGAATAACCCTAATTTCAGCTTTTGCTTTGTTTTCAATCTTATTTCATTTTTTTTAAACGTCCATAACACATTGATGTGTAACGAACGTTATGGCAATTGAGTTGCACAGCTTGCCAAAAAATCAGCACGAATTGTATTATCCCACACTAACCGTTGCAGATATACTAATGAAACAATTGCATTCCACATTATTTCTGGCAGTAAATCAACGTACGGAATGACCTGTACCTGATTTGAAGTAATGTGACAGAAATGGCAATAAAAAAAACCAGCAGCAGGGTAACCGGCACAATCAAATATAAGCTGACTAGGAAGTGAGCAATTTGAGCGGTGCGCAATTTTCCACGCTTCGGTTAACTCATCGTGCATCGATTCCCACGCATCCCACGACATGACTGTGCGCATGTCGCATCAAATTAAGCAGGGGATGTGGGGGGTGTTTGAAAGTGACAGGAAAATTTTCAGCCGTTGACAAAGTTGTGCCTGGACACAATGCATCTGAGTTGGTAGATTTTTTTTACGCCGGTTACCAATTGAATGTAATGCTCATAACATTTTGTCGTAAGCGTTATGTATGCGTGACCTCATTCATAACAGTGTCGTGGTCACGAATCAGGAAACTGATGAATGTTTAATGTTTGCACTTTTAATAATTTAGGTAGGTGGGTGCGGGCTCTTTGAAAAAAAAAAAAAAAAAAAAATTGGCGGTATTCTCAAGGGGTGAACCAGGGTTGGTAGTCTCTGAAATACTGTCACAAACAAGATCTGGTTGGCAATTGGTTCTGGCTGTTTTGCTTATTGGATGGTTGAGCAAAGTCTGAATCGTAACAATTGATACAGCTTACGAAGGATTTAATGGATAATTAGACGCCATATTTGATGAGTCTGTTTACAAAGCTTATAGTGCGATATTGATATAATGGCAATATTAACTTTAATCACCGAACAGTGCGGGACGCACTCAATTTGTTGATGATAGCAAGCGCAAAATTAATGATTCTGATCAGTCAGAAAGAAGCTTCTTTCATTGACTGTGGCCTCCATTTCTGGACAGACACAATCGAAGCACGTGACAAAAATCCTGATGATGAAACTCAATCGCATTCCTGCTGATCAATGATCAATTGTCTAGTCGATAAATAATATGGGAGCACATAATAGTTTCGTTAACAAAGATCCATAATTTTCTACTTTCATTCTTCATCTCATTTTTATTGCAGTTATGGACTTTTAGGAGCATCCGGTTGCGGTAAAACGACACTCTTATCATGCATAGTCGGACGCAGGCGACTCAACTCAGGGGAAATATGGGTGCTGGGAGGCAAACCAGGAACAAAAGGTTTGTATTGAAGTGCAGGTGATAAAGGATTAATAAGACATTGACACTTTTTTGCTGTGTTCTGCAGGGTCTGGGGTACCGGGTAAGCGCGTAGGTTACATGCCACAAGAGATAGCTTTATACGGAGAATTTTCGATCCGGGAAACGATGATGTATTTCGGATGGATTTTCGGTATGCAGACGTCAGAAATCAAGGAACGGTTACATTTCCTGCTCAACTTCCTGGACCTGCCGTCCGAGTCACGACTGGTAAAGAATCTGAGGTAAGTTTGAGATTTGCATTACAGTTTTATCCTAAAGTTAATTTTTGCATCTATTTTAGTGGTGGCCAGCAGCGACGAGTATCGTTTGCCGTAGCTCTGATGCACGACCCAGAGCTGCTGATTCTCGACGAGCCAACTGTTGGCGTCGATCCATTACTTAGGCAAAGTATATGGAATCATCTAGTGCATATTACCAAGGCCGGTCAGAAGACGGTCATTATCACCACACATTACATCGAGGAAGCGCGACAAGCGCACACGGTAAATACGAAATATTCTCTAAGTAGTTGAAGAAATCCATCAATTTCAAATTTCTTCTTAGATCGGCCTGATGCGATCCGGACGACTGCTAGCGGAAGAATCACCAGCCTGCCTGCTATCAATGTACCGCTGTAGTAGTCTGGAGGATGTATTTCTGAAACTGTCCCGCAAGCAAGGACAACAGAATACCGCCCCTGCTGAACTAAATATAAGGTAAGTGTTATTGATACTCCACACGCCACTCCACAGTTCAACAAACCCAATTTTCATACGATTATCATTTTCCCTGAAAACAGCAATAACATTTCGCTGTCCGCGCTGGCGTTCGGCAAAGCCAAGGATAATCCAGTATACGTGAGTCAGGAGAGCGGTGTCGTAGGTTTAAATTTCCATCAAAGTAAAGAAGTACTCATTAGTGATAGCAACGGATCGACGTACGGTGTAAGTAGTGAAGAGTTGAACAACTTCCGGTTTTCCAAGCATCGCAATCGCCTGTTTGCCGGCGATTGCCATGTTTCTTGATGACCTTTTTCGTTTTCTCCATTTTTTCCCGCAGATAAATGGCATAAACGGGTCTGCAATCAGCCCGGCAGTAATCAGTCAGGCGGTGGAATGCGACGATTGTGGGGACTGCTCGGATTGTTTCAACGTAAGTATGATGATTGGCTGATTATATTGCTTATGTTTTTTTCCTTTTTCCAAATCGATCGATTATTTGAAAGGGAAATTTTATTTTTCCATTGATTATTGCTATCAAGTCTTTCTTAGTTGAGTCATAGTATGTTTCGTTATTTAAATTATCGGTGAATCATCACTTTTATGCAACTCGTACTAAAATTTCTTGTTCTTCTTATGGCTAATAAGACAGGTTTCAGTTAGCATAATAAAAAAAAATCATTGTATGACCAATGGTCGAAAAACAAACAGTCAAATGACAAGCACAGATATAAAATGTCGGATGGACAAAAGTTCGAATGATGAGAAAGGGTACGAAAAATCGAATAGACAAAACGTCGCTAGGACAGACGATTGGGTGGAAAAAGTTTGAATGGCGACTATACGACTACTGTTTCACAGAATTCATATATTACATGGCCTAATTACAAAAGGCCAACATATAATAAAAACATCGACACGTCAAGAACATATTGCTATTCTGATATAATCAAGGTGACACATTCTTCTGTGTGAATGGGTTGTAATGGACGGCTCCAATTTTTGACAGGCGTTCAAAGACTAGTAGGGGCTATGCATAAACCACGTAGACTTTATTGGGGGGAGGAGGGGTTTGACCAAAGTCTACGCTCCATACAAAATTTCAAAAAAATGTATGGAGAAAAGTCTACGAGGGGGGAGGGGGGTCTGAGATTTTAAAAAATGGGTCTACATGGTTTATGAACCGGCCCGTATTTCATTGATACGATTGATTCGACGAAGCTGCACATTCATTGCTTTTCAATTATTTCAAAGGATACACCATTCAGAAGAAGTATTTTCTTTTAGTTCTTCTGGTCATGATGGTTCAAATACACAAAGCTAAATAAAATTGATAGTCAATATAATATTGAATTATCAATGATTGACAGCCTCCCAAGAAATAATCATCAAATAACATTACAAGAAATAGAATATAATGTTTTATGAAGAAATATATATTATTGACAATACATCAATGAGATATCCTTTTTCACGTTAAATTCATTGTTCAAATTACATTGAAATGGATGATTCATCACAGAAAGGAATTAACTATTGCTATAGAAAAAATATAAATATAAATTTTAAAAACAATCAATATGTTTTCTCTCTTAGTTCTTTGTGATATTCGTCATTTCGAAGTACTTTTGATTCTTTTCAGGTTATTCGACCATTTGTTCATTTTATGTTTAGTCCATTCGACGTTTTGTATCTCTTCTCTGCATATAACCTCTTTTCATTCGATGTTTTTTTTTATCCTTTCGACCTTTTGTCATTCAATATTTTGTCTATCGGCCATTTGTTCTACACCCATCGGTGAATCATAAAGTCACAGCACTGGAGTTAAGTGATACTGGGACTACAAAGGCGGGTTTCAGTTAGTTTTATGAAAGAAATAAATCGACTTCTTATTTCGTATTTTAAACGGCATTTAAATAAATTGGAAGATGACTGCAAGTAAAGCTTGTTTCACTTGAAATCTTTACTCAAGATATCAGCTCAATCTCGGGATTGTATTTAAGAAAATAATACAGATAAGAAGTCAAAATAAAGGTTTTTTTTATTGCACTTTCACCCAAAGAAATGAACATTCATATTCCGCTTTGGTTTAACGAAATGGCGAACTTTTCTTGAAATATCTCGCATTATCTTTTGGAGACTCTGTTCATAAACTTTAGTGGTCATTTTATTCCACAACTTCTTCATGTCTGCATGTCTGCATGTCTTCGTGTATCCCGAGCCACCTTTCCAGTTTTTTCAGCATCCGCTTAACAATTGCCCAATATTTCCCGATGGGGTGAAATTGAGAGCAATTAGGTGGGTTGTGCTCCTTTTTGATTAAATCCACACTGTTGTCCCGGTATCACTTAAGCATATCTGGACTATAGTGGCAGCTAACCAAATCTGGCCAAAACTCTAAAGGGCCTTTGTGTGCTTTGATGAATAGTAGAATGCGATTTTTTAGGCACCCTTCCTTGTAGAGCTTCAATTTCATAGACTCATTTGTAACGAAAACCTGGAGTTTGTTGTCCGCTGCTACAAATAGTATGCCAAATCAGAAATTTTCTAGCAAACCTATCAGCATTAACTAATTTATATCTTCTCGAGCCGTGGCCATATAAATAAAACTTTTGCCTAGGAAGCTGCCCGATGAACATCTTTACATTCGTTTGGTCGACCATCAGTATGCATCCTGAGAACCTCTTTTCATAACTTTCGATTGCGTGCTTAGCCATTTGGATCTGTTTCAGTATCCGGTTTGGCTGCATGCTGGCACGATGAGAACAATGAAGTTTCCGTAGACGAATATTCTGAACGATGTTTTTGTTGAAATTGTATTTTATGGCAATGTCGCCATCGAAGAGTCCTGAGTTTGCTCTAATTGTTGGCAATACCGGCCAATGCAGTTGGCGATCGTAAGTTTCCCTACGACGCCTGCTGTGATCCTTCTGGACAACAGTTTTCTGCTCACGAAAACGTTTGAGGACAGATTTAGCAAAATTCAACGATTTCGTTATTTTTAAACATGTCTACGATGGAATTTCAACGTGAGTTTCCAAAATTAATTTCCTTATTTCGGCTTCCATCTGCTGTCAAAACGTTTGTGAACCGACCACTGGGTGCGATGAAAAAAATAAGCAGTTCGTCCAGATTTGATGTGAGTCGAGCTTTATGACTACTCAGTAAATTCAAGTAAAAAAGGCTTTAAATTTCATGTATCCATACACACTAAAAAAAATATGAAAACTACAAGAAACACAATTTGAAAAAAAAAATCATACAATTTGAGTAGACGTAATGGTTTGCTGCAGTATCTTTAAGTTCTATTGAGGGTATTTCAAATATCCGTTATGAATACTAATTCGAGTCAATCAAAATAACATAATATTACACGTCCTTCATAAATTATATTGTTTGCGTGCCATTGCCCTTTAAAATTACAAGATCATCCATGTAAACTGAAGGAGTTGCTCCTCTCTTGTTCGTATCATATACACTTCAGTTATATTTTGACCCTAGGCAGTCATCGACGTGTGAACTTTAGTTTTGCTTCCTGCAGCAGTAAAATAACGGGCACATTTTTAAATCGGTTATTATTTGCACACTAGCAAGCCGCTGGTGATGGCCAAATATAAATTTATTGCTCAGGTGTAATATATTCACTACGCATCAAGGCAGGAATTATGGTCCTTTATCTTCTAATCTTGTTCCGGAAAGCAAAAGAAGAAAATTTATTTTGATTTTGATTATTACAATAGAGCCTTAGAAATTAGTAATTTTACACGAGACGAAATTCATTCCACGTGGATTTTGAATATCTTGTTGTCTTGTCTCTTAACCAGATAAAAATTTGAAAATATCATGTACACAGATAAAAAGAAACGTTGAAGGGCAGTGCAAGCTTTGGCAGAAAATAATGGAATATTTCATGAAAATTTAAGTCAGATAACGCCTGAATC
Organism: Aedes koreicus; assembly: GCA_024533555.2. Lineage (NCBI taxonomy): Eukaryota > Metazoa > Arthropoda > Insecta > Diptera > Culicidae > Aedes > Aedes koreicus. Next base: position 32,670 of record JAHHFK020003140.1, on the reverse strand, counting down.
TAGCCTGTTGTATGAAAGAATGTAAACGTTGTATGGAGCATGAAATATTGCAAACAATTTCGTTGTTTACGCCTCCTTTGGCTTGGAATTAAACGAGGGGACATTTTGCGCGTTTGTTAAAATTAATTATTTTTTTGCTGTGTAGATGTTGATTGAAATGGTTTCAGTTCTTCATCGCCTAAAAATTTATATCACAAACTGAATGTCTAAGTTTTAAATCCTAATGAAGTTAATTTTGCATTCGAAATAAGTTGGCTGAAAGTCACTTTTATAAGAATGAAAACATTATTAGTCATAGAACCAGGTGTATAAATACCAACGATAATGCTTAAATACAAGGCTAGGAGGAGAATATATGGGAGGTGAAGAACGACGAGAGAATAAAAAATGTACTGTATGCACTGTACTTCAACACTACACAGAAAAAAATATATGAAAATTACTCATGATGTTATTTAAACCATCACTGAAAACCCGTCGATATAATAAGTTGCTCAGCGTACTTTTCAATTCAGAATACCGTAAATATCAAGGAGCACAGACTTAATGTAAAACTGCATCACACTTAAAATAATCTTCTTGTTTGAATTCATATTTGCAATTGATAGGACAGGCTCTTATTTTTCCATCTTAAACGCTGGACATTTACAAATCTTAACACACTTCCACACCACCGCTCAGCTCATCAAGTTAGAATCAAAAAGTTGTTACCATCACCGTCGGATTCTAGGGTTCAATAAACATTCTAAAATACAAATAAATTAATGTGTTTTTTTACCTTTATACGGGATGAACTTGATGAGATATTCGTAATGAGTACAAAAGCACCCGAATTTATAGCAAAAACTAATGGGCTTTCCTCGAATGAATTTCTTAATAGAGTATTAAGGCTCCATACCTTCGTCAATAGAGAGATGGCTAGCATATTTTTAAAAACTTGTTATTATACAATTTTTGGATCCATCATCGAGTAAATTGTCATTGAAATGTAGTTATTTCAAGATTTACTCAAATTTATATTAGTTTATATTTATATTATTTTTATAGTAAACCAATCTTCGATAAAATGATTATTCAACATAAATCTTCCTTCTCCAACTCCCCCCAACCCATCCTACTCCCCCCCAAAGGAAAAGTATTCCGCAACACCAAAAATCACAACCGCTATTGCTTCACCAAATTCACCCTCTTCGGGATGTGGCTAAGAAGCTGCACCTAAGCCGAAGTTTTGTCCAGAAGGCCAAAACTAAGGCTGGGCTTCGAACGTTCAAGGTACAAAAGGCCCCTAATCGCGACGAGAAGCAGAACAAGTCCGCCAAAACCCGTGCCCGGAAGTTGTACCTCAACATGCTGACGAAAGTTGAATGCTGCATCATGGACGACGAAACATATGTGAAGGCCGACTTCAAACAGATCCCCGGCAACCTGTTTTTCACGGCCAAGGATAAGTTTAGCGTTCCGGAGCATGTCCGCACTCAGAAGATGTCCAAATTTGCGAAGAAATTCCTGGTTTGGCAAGCCATCTGCACGTGCGGGAAGCGGAGTGCACCTTTCGTGACCCAGGACACGATGAACGGACAGGTGTACATAAAAGAGTGCCTCCAGAAGCGGCTGCTTCCTCTCCTGAAGGACCACAACGTCCCAACAATCTTCTGGCCGGATTTGGCCTCATGCCACTACTCCAAGGACGTGCTGAAGTGGTATGCGGACAATAAGGTCAATTTCGTGCCGAAAATGTTCAACCCTCCCAACACTCCGGAGCTCCGCCCCATCGAGAAGTACTGGGCGATTATGAAGCAGCACCTTCTTAAACGACCTAAGGTAGTGAAGACAGTCGAGGAACTGAAGAAAGTATGGGTTTACATGCAAAAAACGGTTGATTCACAGGTTGTGCAGAATCTTATGGCCGGGGTTAAGGCCAAGGTGCGGCATTTGCGTATGGACTGTAAATAAAATACGAGTAAAATGGTAAAATGAAGTTTAATAGTTATTTCTCAATCCCTGAAAATTTGATGGCAATTGGATGAAAACTCGAATTTTGCGAATCAATTTTGTGTGTGGCAATTTCATCGTGGACACCCTTTATTGGCAATCAACAAATTGGACGAATCTTTTTTTACTTGCTAGTAGAACTGCTTACCTGGTAGTATCCGGAGCACAATTCCCTCAAATTTGTACATTTCCGGTACGGTCACATGGAATCATGTATCTCCCTTTATTAGTGTGTACTTATTTATCTCTGTGGTGATTAGTCCAACAAAATCTGCGTTATATACGTAACGGAACATTTGGACGGCAGACCATGTATGTTTCGAGCAGAGAGCGAATGTTCTCGGAGACAGGGTCATTTTTCTGGAAGGGTCTGGCCTTCGCTACTTGCTGCTGAACGGGTAGCGTTCTTGTGATAGTTCTCGTTCAATGTTGCACACGAAATCCACTCGTTCACCGATACCGCTGTCTCCACCGCTCGGGAGAACGATGACAAAGTCGATTTTATGTGCTGATGACACCAGATTGTTGCTTCCTATTCCAAATCAATCAGATAATTGCACAGCACGGATGATCGGAAAGCTGGTTTATCCTATAGAAAACAAAATATACCGTAGTTGCACAGCGTTCATACGTTCAAAAGCAGATCTTGTGCTGGATATCTTTTTTTACGCTCGTCTAGTAGCGTTCTGTCACAAATTTGAGTAATTTAGAATCCTTCAAGGGGAAAAGCTTTGAGAATAATGATTCTTACTGTTGCGGCTCCGTTTATCCCAAATTTTGCACGGTTCAAAACACAACAAAAGTTTGTTTTGATAAAATAGCTTTGTAAAAGGGGTATTTTTGCATACGAAATTTCATACGCTAGGCACTAACGAGTCAAAGCTACACCAAAGAAATCTGACAGAGTTTCCTCCGGACAGCTGTTGCACCCCAAGCATTCAAATTTCAAACTACGGGAGCTAAAACTAATCGTGTATTAAACATATAAAAAGTACCTATCTGAATTTCACTTTATTCTGTATACAATCCGAATAGTCTGAGCAGTAATCATCGCCTCGAGTTATCTGTTGATATTGCACAGGTTACGTTTACTTCTCACGTGTGACTTAACGCAAGACTGAGTTGAAGTAATGCATCAAAACTAATAACACTTGTAAAACTTTATGTAACACGAAAAATACAACAGTGCGAAAATGACAGCAATAAATGTCTCGCCTCTCGCTTTAAACACCGCTCACTACGATCCACAGCGTACTCTCAAAACGCTACTAGAACTAAGATTGGACTAACTCACCAAAAACGTTCTTCATCTTTCACTCTCCACAGATCACATCGAAGGGCAAACTCAAAGCGCTACTGACCAAAAACTTCCTTCGGATGTGGCGAAATGTTGGCGTGATGTTGTTCATCTTTGCACTGCCGGTTATGCAGGTCATCTTGTTCTGTTTGGCAATTGGACGTGATCCGACAAATCTGCGAATGGCTATCGTTAACCAGGAAATGAATATGACCAATGGCGAATGTATCTTCGATGCCGGCTGTAGTTTTACCAACCTTTCGTGTCGCTATCTGAGCCATCTGAATACGACGATAGTGAAAAATTACTATCCGGATTTGGACATGGCACTGGGGGCGGTACGGGATGGCGATGCTTGGGGTGCGCTCTATTTCACAGACAACTTCACTGATGCACTGGTGGCGAGAATTGCTCTGGGTAAGTGACAATTTTGTGATTGCAGTTCATGGATAAAATTATAACGGGGTTTTATGTACTGGTTCTAGGTCGGGATGCTGACGACGAAACTCTAGATCAATCGGAAATCCGCGTGTGGCTTGACATGTCCAACCAACAGATCGGTATAATGTTAAATCGAGATCTACAGGTCGCCTATCGAGAATTTGCCCAGGAATTACTACGCGTTTGTGACAACAACCCCAAATTAGGAGATGTTCCGATTCAGTTCAAGGACCCCATTTACGGAACCAATGATCCTTCGTTTACGGATTTCGTTGCGCCTGGTGTGATACTGACGTGAGTATTGATTGTGTATGGTCAAAAAGGATTAATTGATTTATGTTCGTTTTTAGAATCGTTTTCTTCTTGGCCGTGGCACTGACATCATCTGCGCTGATTATTGAAAGAACCGAGGGTTTGCTAGATCGATCATGGGTTGCTGGTGTTACTCCTTTCGAAATCTTGTTTTCTCATGTAGTGACTCAGTTTGTGGTGATGTGTGGTCAAACGGCACTGGTACTGGTCTTTATGATTGTAGTCTTCGGAGTAACAAACAACGGAGAAATCATATGGATCGTCATGCTCACCATTCTTCAGGGTCTGTGTGGAATGTGCTTCGGCTTCGTGATTTCAGCTATCTGCGAGCTTGAACGAAATGCCATTCAGTTGGCGTTAGGTTCATTCTACCCTACACTGCTGCTGTCCGGTGTTATTTGGCCAATTGAAGGCATGCCAGTGGTGTTACGGTACGTGTCGCTGTGTCTCCCGCTCACACTGGCCACATCGTCCCTGCGATCGATCCTTACCCGTGGCTGGAGCATATTGGATGAGGATGTGTACTTGGGCTTTGCATCCACGATTGCTTGGATTGCAATCTTCTTGGTGATAACACTGCTCGTACTTAAGTTTAAGCGAGGCTAGGGCTTATCCGGTAGGTTTTTATGCTTAGATATCATTAATTTATATGTGGGCGCATGCACAAACGCATTCAATCATCAACTCTGTGTACGTTTTCCATAACATAATGTATCGGTTCGTATATTATAAGCGGTGAAGATGCACAAATCACGTCCCTGAAAACCGTCCCGGACCGAATTATGCTAAATATTACTTTTGGAATCTAGTCCATTGTTGATAATGTATACGGGAATGTTCTCACCAAAAACCACAATCTACACTTTGGTGTACACCCCGGCACCACTGACTATTACCATTTTCCAAAAGTAAAACGAAATCTGTCACATGATTCGGTCCCTTTATTATAGGAACAAAATGGCGTAGGCTAGAAGTGCAACCTAAATTAAACGCTGACATGGTGGGTAAAAATAAGTAACTTTGACCACCGTTCTGTCAAATTAATCTTTCAAATTGACAGATTATGGTTGCCTGACTACCTTTCAAGCATTCTGCTCATCTATCAGTTGTAGCTTTGCATTTGAATACGACAATCATCTCCTAAAACAATCCTTCCTTTCACCTGACTCTTTTGTGTATAAGGCTTCTAATCTAATTAAGCGCACCCCTTTGAAGTGGTGAAATGTAACCCGCCTCCTGTTGTCTAAGTATACATTACATTCAACTGAATCTTATTTGCTCAATTTTTTTTTTTGTTAGTTATTGTTTTTCAACTTTCTGTTAGGCCAAGTCGAACGAAAAACAAAATACAATAACCCCATTTTAACTACGTATTCTTTTTGACTGCTAATAACTAAAAAAAAGAAAACAAATTGGAAAATCTGTGGTGATGCAAAAGTACATAACCCCGCCAATCAGAAATCAATAGTTTCCATGCAAAGAAAAAAAAAACAACAATTATTGAACTGTGATGATACATTTTTTCTTTTTTTTTATATTGAGGATAGTTTTCCATAGAACTTTTTATATGCTAACTTTAAAGAAGAAAAACAGAAAACCTGTTTTTAGGGAAGAAGAACAATGTAAAGCTATTTGCAAAAAAAGAAACCATAGACTAAATCAAAAGTAACACCTAAATATAATGAGGATTTTGTCATCTAAGTGGTCTTTTCAATTTGGAAAAGTTTACATTCCAACTCATTGTAGACAAGCGAACAGCAATGGGGAGACTAGCCACCAGGAGAAAAAAAGAAATCCAACGCATATGTAATCTAGTTTTTTTTTCTTATTTGTGAAGGGTTTAAGCAAAGCAATACAAGCAATCGCTGGAGGGCAATAAAACCATTTAGCTCTATTATGTTACATTATCCTTCGTTTCCCTCTTTGAATTTGTCGCTTTTTTTCTTGTATAGTAGTCAAAATGACTACTGCATTATATGTGGAAGAAAAATGGTAGGACATGTATATCAATTGTAGACAATTTTCGGAATTCTTATCAATTCGAAAGGTTTCGCCGAAAAAGGGGAAATTGTAAAAAAAAACAATTTGTATGGAGGAATGTGAATAAAATAATCTTGAATAAAAATTGAATAACACCAATCTATCATAGTTAGTGATGACATAATCCGCAGTCTTCGTTACTCCTATTCTTCTAACACGTCGAATCTCCAAACGTCGATTGGTCAAGAAAAGTTCGACTCGAACAGAACAGGTCCGCCGCAATGATCTTCGTTGGAAAAGTAACCACTCGAATGTCTCCGATGGGTGATACTTGAAGAGCATTCGACAGGATATCCACATTCCGGATGCCCAGGGGAGGACTAGGCCCGTAAGGGGTTTGCAGCTCGCCGGTTATTGGGTTGTAGGTATCACATCGGGTTCGCGCTAGAATACACGATGTAGCATTGACGTAGAAGCCGACACGTTGCGATTCAACGTTGAGATCCTTGTTGGCAAGCGTTTGCAGGACGCATTGATTGATCAGGGAGTTGGCGTTAACCCTGCGAACGCACCGGACAAACTCGCAGTATCCCGTATAACAGTTTGTTCCATAGGCGGGGGCGGTCGTTGGACGCATTCCGGTGGCAATTGCCTGTGGAAGAATATTTTTAATTAAGTTTGTTTAGTTTAGTTGTTAGTCGAAGCATCATTTAACTGCATGAATATGTCAATATAGGGTAACGGGATGTAATATTAGCCTAGCTCCTTCATTCGGCCTATGTACCAAATATGTCATTAATTCGGCGATAATCAACAAAATCATGTTGCTATCCTGATGACCAATTGCACTCGAGACAATTGAGACATTATTAATCAATTTGAAGTTGTTCATTTCCGCGTAACTTTCGATTTCCTTTACTTTTTCGACATCATGATAGCACTGGTTAAGCTGAACAGATTATCTACACGATCTTTGAATGTTCTAAATTTGAGTAAAATTGAACCTATAAACCTAGTAATGCAGCCAAGAGGTACAGAAAGTATTATAGTTTCTTTTGTGAAATTTTGTATTGGGTGAAGCCAATACAGCTGGCACCGCCTTACATCAGAAAATCAGAAAAGAAAACCGCACGACGACTACATTTAATAACAAATCTATCAAATGTGACAAAGTTGCATCCATGAAAAGACCCAAATTGGTGCTTATAGATCGACATTAAATCCACATCCCTCGAAAGTTTATTTTATAAAATGAGTTTTTTAACTTTACGTGATACATACTACCAAACGTCTTCTTAATCTTATCGAAGCGAGTTTTGCTTCCAGCGCAAATACTTTATGAGTTACTATAAAAAATGTCATCGATCGTAGCATATTAGGCTGAGTCAAGGGACACATACTCTATGTACTGATCTTGAAGTTAGAAGGGGGGAATAAGTGTCTCTACGAAGCTCATACACTGCAGATCCCGAGTTGACAACGAGATGCTCTACCATTCCTTTGCATACCGACAATTTAATGTTAAAACATCTTGTTTTATTGTTTGCATTGTCGTTGTCGACAGGAAAGTAATAAATCAAGTCGTCCGATTGAACGTTTCATTGTTACGCGTGATTTAATCGAGAGAATAAGTAATTGTCTTTCCACACACAGTGTTTGTCTTCGGCGAGTTCGGCTACCGTGCAGAGCCCGAAGTCATAAAAGTTGCATTCATAGGCGTGTACATGGAGAAGGATGGGGATGCATAGTCTCACAAAGTATTTTTGTTTAGTTATTATTATAGAGCTTTTGAAAAAAAAATTCGCCAACCTCCTCTCACAAAATACTTCAAAGTACTGACTACAGGGTGCGGCAGAAAATAATGCGAAAATGTTCAAACTTGAGCATTGGGTTAATTCGTGTAGCTAGTGACTAATTTCTGTTGAAAGTGTATTTTTTCAAGTGCTGCATCCAAACATTCTATTTGTTTTATTGCAAATTCGTTCACGAAAGAAGTGATCACCAGTTTGTTGCTCGCCCAGAAGAAGCCGAAAGAGATCGCCAAGGTGGTAGGGTGCCATTTGGCAACAGTTTACCGCATAAAAAAGTCCCTGTTCCTAAGCAGCGGAAGCCGGGAAGCGGACGTCCGCGCTTTGCACGCACGCCGAACGTGATCAAATCGGTCCGTGCAAAAATTGCTCGCAACCCGGTGCGTTCCATAAGAAAACTTGCAAAGGAAGCCAATATTTCGGAGAAATCCATGCGGAGAATCATCAAAGAAGACCTGCATGCATCTTCCAGAGCCAGAGTGAAACGCCACTTGATTACGGACCGGGTCAAGGAACTACGAGTGACTCGTTCCAAGAGATTGCTTTCCTTGTTGAAGAAGGAAAAAATGATAATCCTTTTCTCCGACGAAAAGCTTTTCAGCATCGATGCTGTGGCCAACAGCCGCACGGACCGGTTCATTTCACTGCAGAAAATGGAGAACGTTCCGGAAAAAGTGAAATTCAAATTTCAAACCAAACATCCGGCTGGTGTCATGATGTTTGGCTTGGTGGCGTCCAACGGTTTGAAAATGCCGCCTGTTTTCATTGATGCTGGAGTTAAAATCAATACCGAAGTGTATATTGGTATTTTAAAGGACCAAGTGCTTCCCTGGGTGAAGGCCAACTTCTCCGAGGACCAAAACAGCAGTCCTACAGCAGGATTGAGCGCCGTGTCACACGTCCAATCGAACCCAACAATGATTGAAGGATAACATGAAGTTTTGGCCGAAGGATTTGTGCCCCCCTAGCAGTCCAGATCTTAATCCGTTGGATTATTCGATTTGGGCATATGTTGAAGCACGAGCCTGCAAAACATCACACCCTAGTGTGAAAACCCTGAGGTCAACCATAACACGCACATGGCAGTCAATGTCGGAGGACTACGTCCGAAAGGCATGCTCTGGCTTCTGGCGTCGGCTCAAGGATGTTATTAATAAAAATGGAGGACACATTGAATAAATTTGTTTAAAAGGACTTTATAAAGATAACTGCACTCAAAAATGTTGGTATTATTGCTTGAATTAGTTGAAAATGGGATTTGAAAGAGATAGAACAAATTTTCGTATTATTTTCTGCCGCACCCTGTACCTGAAAAATTCGTTAAAGTCAGGACATATCTAGGCAAATATTTTCAGCAACTATCAAAGAAATCGTTACATATAACAAAAAAATATAAAAAAAAAATATTTTAAAAAAAAAAAAAAAAAAAATAAATTTTTTTTTATCCCCCCTATTTTTTCTCAAAAAAAAAACATTTAAAAATTAAAAAAAAAATTTTTTAAAAAAAAACACAATAAAAACGCCCCCCCCCCCCACCACCAATTTTATTCATTTTTTTTTATTATTCCCCCCCCCCCAACTTTTAAAATTTTAAAAAAAAAATCCATTTTTTTTTTTTTTTGAATAAAATTTAAGAAAAAAAAAAAGTGGGGGAGGAACATTTCCTTCATATTCAAGAAGCGAAGGGGGATAAATATCTTAGGAACTAAAAACTATAAGGGACAGCCCAATGGGGTTGTACGCAAAGTTGACGTAGGACTACGCAGCAATCGAATTCCCATACACGTCAGGGCCATCCGCTAATTGATTTAAGTCAGTCCTGAAAAGGGCCAAGACAATTCTATTGTACACTCTCTAGAAAGCATTTGGTGGCTCTTAATTATGATACGGCCCCGGTTGTATTTTCTACGATGGTTGAGAGGGCCACTATCTCTAACGCGTAGAAGATAGTTATGGATCTGTTGGTTCATTGGTTGTTCAACACGCTTTGCTATTTACTCCGGGACGCGGCGTTTAAAGCAATGCCATGTTCAGCCGGGGCGCGTTAATGGAAATTTCAAACAGCACAAGAGAAAAATTCATCCAAACGAACTCTCCAGTTGGCAAACTAATTTGGTCGTCCTGAAAAGGACGGATTTAGTTGACGGGGGAGAAACAGTTCGCGATTGAACTTGGGCTTTCTCTCTTGGTTCATCTCACGGGATGATTGATTCTTGACTCGTTGTCACGGTCGGCTTTTTCCCGCCAACTTGTAGGCTTCAGCAGCCATGTTTCTCGCAGCAAGGTTGACGGGAGCATCGGCAACAACAGCCAATCGCACCAACGTCTCTCTGGGCAACGACTGCTCACCGCCGCCTACTGCGATCCAACAGCCACTGCACAGCTTAACGACTGTCGTAAGACTGAATCAAAATGTTCTGCTAAAAGCTTTTAGGTAAAAGTATCGGATGCTAGCGCACAAAAGAAGGCGGTACCAACGAAGGCAATGTGTTACAAATAGCATCAGAGGGGACGAACTTCAATTACTGCGCCACAATAATTAGTTTTAATTATTACACGCAAGACGGATGATTTTCTTAACCGAACCTTTCCTAATTTGCTTGCCACCGCCAGCAACTAATCCGCTATGCATAGCTAGGAACTACAACGAACTCAACCACATGGTCGGTCTGAAGTGACGCAGTTCGGCTCGAATTCCGTTCGTTGGTTGTTTAACCTTCTTTGTCATTTACTACGGGACCCGACGTCTAATGAATGCTATGTTCAGCCGGGGCGCGGTAATTGAAATTAATTTCAAACATCACAAGAGAAAATTTCAACCAAATAAACTCTTTAGTTGGCAAACTAATTTGGTCGTCCTGAAAAGGACGGATTTAGTTGAAGGGGGAGAAACAGTTCGCGATTGAACTTGGACTTTCTTTCTTGGTTCATCTCATCTTCATTGCGGGTGGCCATCTGCAGGTGACGTGGGATGATTGATTCTTGTCTCGTTGTCACGGGCGGCTTTTTCCCGCCAACTAGTAGGCTTCAGCAGCAATGTTTCTCGCAGCGAAGTTGACGGGAGCATCGGCAACAGCCAACTGCACCAACGCCTCTCTGGGCAGCGACTGCTCGCCAGTGCTGCCGCCAACTACGATCCAACTGCAGATCCTACGCTGCACAGCTCCACGACCGCCGGAAAACTAAATCAAAATGCGAAGGTGTACCCCTTATATAACATTCATGGCTGCCTAGGAGACGTTCCTTACTTAAATATGAAGTCTGTGCGCGGAAAATACTGTGTATTTGGTAAATTTACTATGAAAAATCGATATTATAAGACATCACTTCATATTTGCGTTAATTTTATTAGTTGCATGTTAAAAATCAATAGTTTGAAATATTTAAATCGAAGCGTAGAAAATGTTCCGATCGATTGGTGCAAACATTTTGGAAATCAATCGTGGAATGACTTAGTTATTAACGTTCAAAACCTATATATTTTTCGTGACGCTCCAAATTTTCGCAATTCGAACGTGTACCCCAGTATTGAAAACACAGACGTAGTCCTACGTCAAAAATATAAAACACCACATATTTTTTTATTATTTCAAAAAAAAAAATATATAAAATAATAAAAGAAAAAAAAAATCCCCCCAAAAAATTTTAAAAAAACTTAATTAACCACAAACAAAATATTTTTTAATAAAAAAAAACAACCCCCCCCAAATTTATAAATCAGAAAAAAACACAACCTTTTCTCTTTTTCAATTTGATTCATATTTGAACACCATATTTTGCACCAAAATCTCCGTGGTTCAAAAACCTTAAATCTATCATCGAGCTTCTGTGTCAGGCAAGCCTCCAGTTTCTTTACATTTTTGACGTAGACTACGTCATACGGCCAGGGTAGGGTGTCAATTGAAAATCTAAAAATAAGCAACCGTCACGAAAATTAAACGCAAATAACTTAATATATGATCAATAGATTTTCAAGATGTTTACATCAATCGGTTGGAAATTTTCCCGCGTATCAATTCAATTATCCAACATTATCCGTAAACAATTTTAAGTTATTGAAAATAACCAAAACATAAGGTGATGTCTTAAAATGCCGATTTTTCAGAGTAAATTTACTAAATGCACAGTACTTTACTATCACAGATTTCAAATTTAAGCAAGGGAGGGCTCATATGCAGCAGTGAGCGATATAAAACGATTACACCTTCGCATTATTAATCATTAGTGTCGCAGTACTGGAGCTGGGCAGATTATGCAACCATTAAGGATCAGTAGCTGGCGATGGAGGCAACCTCGATGGCATGAAATCTGCAGTGCGGAGCGGCAAGGCGCCAACGTAGCAGGTTGTGGAATATGCTACAGAAGGTGCACTGGCGACCAACCAGTGGTCAGCTAGTTGATTGCTCTGAGACACTTGGCTAGGCAACCGTTGCTAGGCAGGCATTTTATATGTAATAGTGTGCTAGGCAGTCGGTTGCGGTGATGATTTGTAGCCAGCCGGTGGGCGCAATCCCGAGAAGCAAAATAACGTGCTTAAGTGTGTGATCTTCTTGGTAGCCATCTTTATCTGAAGCGCAACGTGCACGGCAAAAATAACCTGCTTCGTGAAAAGACCGAGAAAGACTTATTCAAATCCGTCCTTTTCAGGACGACCAATCCAAATCTGAGAGAGTTTATTTAATATGAATTTATCTAACAACTAACTAAATGGCAGACAGCGGTGGCTATAACACCTTTAATTTTCTCTCCGTTGCATACCTTGAGCATTGTGCACAATTTACAAATGGTTGTCGTCATGAAAAACTGAATTGTCAGTTGAAAATCGAAAAATAATCGACCGTCACGAAATATCGTTACAAATTAAACGCTCATAACTTCATAAATGCTCGATAGATTTTCAGAATGTTCACATCAATCGGATGGAAATTTTCCCGCATATTAATTCAATTATCAAAAATTATCCGTTGATAATTTGAAACTATGTAAAATAACGGGAATGAAAGGTGATGTCTTTTAATTTTGTTTTGCAGGCTTGATTTCATGAATTCACAGTAGTTCCCTATCACAGATTTCAAATGTGAGCATGGGAGGTCTCATATTCAGCACTGAACGATATCAAAGCAACCGGTGGCAACCGTTGATAGGCAACCATTAATTATGCAGTGGTGTACTAGGCAGTCGGTTGCCAGCCGGTGGGCGCAACCACGAGGAAACGAAATAAGGTGCTTGTGTGTGTGTGTGATCTTGTTGGTAGCCATCTTTGGTAAGACGCTATCTTACGCTCTGAAGCCTCCGACATTTAATTACATTCACGAGGAAGACAACATGCCCAGTTCAACAGTCCGCCAGGGTGATCAACGAAAGAAAATTGCCAGCCGTTGTAGTTTCGTTAATGTCTGCGAAAAGGAAAGTAGTGATGAAAAGCCCAAACGGAGATTTCCATTTGAGGCTTTTTGGATTATCTGTATGACATTGATGATGGCGTTACTGCTTGGCATTACAGTGTTGGTGAATTATTACCACCTGTTAGCCATTTGGTATGGGCAGCAATTCCACAAGGACATTGTTCCTATTAAAGAAGACAGTTACTTTGAGCAATGGATGAATGTTCTCAAAAGATTATGGAAGGAGTAGAAAAATTTCATAGTCCCACGGAAATCTCCGTTTGGGCTTTTAATCACTACTTCCCTTTCCCAAATATTAACGAAACTACAACGGCTGGCAATTTTCTTTCGTTGATCACCCTGGCGGACTGTTGAACTGGGCATGTTGTCTTCCTCGTGAATGTTATTAAATGTCGGAGGCTTCAGAGCGTAAGATAGCGCCTTACCAAAGATGGCTACCAACAAGATCACACACACAAGCACCTTATTTCGTTTCCTCGTGGTTGCGCCCACCGGCTGGCAACCGACTGCCTAGTACACCACTGCATAATTAATGGTTGCCTATCAACGGTTGCCACTAGCGATGTCTGATTTTCTGAATTAATCGATTAACGATTGATCCCGTTGGTGTTGTAGAGTTAATCGATTAGTTCGATTAATCGTCCACAATTAATCGATTAGCTTAAGTAATTCGATTAGTTTCCAACATTTTCAAAATGGGGAATAAGTGAATAATTAACACTTTACTAATAATTTTAAACACTGTTTTAATTATTTTTTATATAATACACAGATAAAAAGAACAATTGATTTTTTTGCGTTATCTAATGCTGCACATAGAGGGAATGCTAGATTTGGCAGAATATAATGGGATATTTCATGTAATTATAAGCCAGATAACGCCTGAATCTAGCCTGTTGTATGAATGATTGCAAACATTGTTGAATGGCGCATGAACAATTGCAAACAATTTCGTACACCTCCTTAGGCTTTAAATCAAACGAGGGGAAATTTTACGCGCATGTTTGACCTATTTGAGGTATCATCCAAACCATTAAAGATATGGTTGGAGGATTTGTTGTATCGTTCGTTTAAGGTAATTTAAATTCATGATTTTTGACGTAGACTACGTCTTACGGGAAGGGTAGGGTGTCAATTGAAAATCTAAAAATCAGCGACCGTCACGAAATATTGTTACAAATTAAACGCTAATAACTTAATAAATGCTCAATAGATTTTCAAGATGTTTTCATCAATCGATTGGAAATTTTCCCGCGTATCAATTCAACTATCAAACATTATCCGTTAACAATTTCAAGCCATTGAAAATAACCAAAATATGAGGTGATGTCTTATAATGCCGATTTTTCAGAGTAAATTTACTCAATGCACTCAATTTTACTATCACAGATTTCAAATTTAAGCAAGGGAGGTCTCATATACAGCAGTGAACGATATAAAATGGGTACACCTTCGCAAATTTTCTCATTCGTGCTGCAGTACTGAAGCTGTGCGGAGCATCGAGCCAGTATGGATTGGCAGCTGGCGCCGAGCGATAGCATGTACCCTGGAGGGTGCACTAGCTTCATTCAGCGGAGCGGCAAGACGCCGATTGGATTTGGCAGCTGGCTGTGGCAAGCACCATAGAAAGTGCACTGGCGACCTACCAATTGGTCAGGTAGCTGATTGCACTGCAGTCTGTTGTTACCAAGCCGTTGGCTAGGCAACCGTTGCTAGGCAGCCATACATTATGCTGTGGTGTGCTAGGCAGTCGGTTGCTTGGGCAAATAATGGCTTTGTAGCCAGCCGGTGGGTGCTACTACTAGGGGCGAAATAAGGTGCTGGTGTGTGTGATATTTGGTAGACATCTTTTGGTAAGGCGCAGAGAGGGTTTTAATTCAAATGCCGACCATTTCAAATCCGTCCTTTTCAGGACGACCAATTTAATTTTGAGAGAGTTTGTTTGATTTGAATGTTTGGTTCTTACCGATTAGCTGACAGCGGTGGCTAAAACAATATTAGTTTTCTCTTTGTTGCATACCTTGAGCATTTTGTACAATTAACAAATGGCTACCGTCACGAAAAATTTAAACACCGGACGGTAAGAATTCGATTATTTCTTGATTGATTTATTTTTGAGACTGCTCTAATCAAGAAATGTATACGATTGCCATTCTATGTACTAAGGTATATAAAATTTAACAAATAAAAGATTAATGTATTTCGCATACATATTCATCAATCGGTGTGTGGTAGAGTAGTCCTGCAATTAGAAATAAAAATAATATTGTTCATATTAAAAACTACTTACCTGTAATTAGTTTTATTTCATTCGCCTAGGTTACAATAAAAACAAAAACTGACTTTTCATATCTGACAGTTCCTGACCAAATTGTTTATGATCTTTAGTAAACACGGTCATTCTGCATCGGAAATAGCATAAGCAAAGAGGTACGATCACATTTGGCTATGGTGTGAATGAAGCGTTCGCTCGTTCGCTCGAGCGTTTGATTGTTTGGTTTGCTTGGTGACGATTTCATGTTGGCTGCTAAGATAGTTTTGGAAAGCAAGTATGTAACTAGGTTACATAACACATTCTGATTTTTAATTCTCCTGACTAGCTTTGAGGCGTACGGACGTGTTTTATTTCCTTAAAAAAAAAATAAGATGGCAAGCAAGCGGCCTTTCAACATCGAGCCAAATCTCGAAAATCACGACAATGGCGCAGTAGAAGCTCCCGGAACGTAGGTATGGCAAAAATTCACTCGGTGAATAATAAAAGTATTAAAAAAAAGAAATTGGATTTGCTCGAGCTATTGCGTTAAATATATTTGAAGCAGGCTGGAGAAGACGATCAGCCGTGCATTCGTGGAAGCTTGCGACAGGTCAAGCAGACAGTTATTCGTGCGACAGGTCACGAAAACATGAAACATCAAACTTTGCAGTTTTTGTTTGAGCCCCCACCCCCCACCCCCCCCTCCCCCGGCCCCCAACCCCAAAAAAAAAAAAAACCCCCCACCCCCAAACAAAAAAAATAAAAAAAAAAAAAAAAAAAAAACCCCAAAAAAAACAAAACATAAAAAAAAAAAAGAGGGGGATTTATGACAAAAACAAAACAACAAAATAGACGTAGGGCTGTTTGTTGATGTGAAGAAAATGATATCATCGAATTAATAAATTTCTACTATATTCTATTCAGTATAGAACCATGAAACCCTATGCTATTGGTGTGTGGGCTCTGGTTCTTCTTCCGCTATTTTTTGACGTAGGACTTACGTCTCTCTTTTCTATTCCTGTATAGGGGCGCCGTTCTAAAATTTCTGAAATCGCAAGCGTTACGCGGGTTTGGAGACTTTGAACGATAATATCTCCTCTCTGGACCACAGAAATTTTACGATAAGTATTTCATTCGCAAGGTAGAACATCAACGCTGAATCCCTATTGCAAACTTAATTCATAATGTTTGTTTAAACTAATTAAAATGTACTTAAAAGAAAAATGTCTAAACGCACAACGCTATTGGTCGAAAATGACATCATGTTTGCGCCTCGCTCTGATTGGTTCATACTGCCACAGTTACCGTGCCAGCGAATTTCAAACATGTGGGGACGACCGACCAATCATCAGTTCTCGCTGTGCATCCGTATGCGATAAACGTGTTTGCGGAGCACGTTGGTAGAAAACGCCGCCCGTGAACAGAAGAAGAGCAGACAAAAAATCATCCCACGTCACCTGCAGCTAGCCATCCGCAACGACGAGGAGCTGAACAAACTTTTCTCCGGTGTGACCATTTCACAGAGTGGTGTCCTGCAGCCCAAGAAGACTGAAGAAAATTTCAATCGCGAACCATGTTATCAACTAAAATCCGTCCTTTTCAGGACGATCAAATCAAGTTGCTAACTAAAGAGTATGTTTGATAGAAATTTCTCTTGAGCTCATCGAAATGTTCATTACCACGCACCGGCTCAATATGGCGTTGAAAAAGCCGCGTCTCGGAGAAAATGGCCAAATCAATCGTCCACATCATCTTCGTGGTCAAGTGGTTAGCGGCGTCGCCCGTCGTTCATTGCCATAAAGTGAGGGTTCGATTCCCGCTCCAGCCGGTGGAACTTTTTTGCAAAGCGAAAATGTCCAGTTTAATCCACTGGGTGTTAGGTTAAGTTGTTCGTTGTAATTCGCTCTATGGTCAATGTTCAGTGTGTACACTCTCGAGTGAAAGACGTTGCAAATGTCAATTTTTATCGTAGTATTACGTGCTGCCAAACACTCAGGCCATCCTGCTGCCCAGGAAGACCGAGAAGAAAATTTCAATCGCGAACCATGTTCCCTCCGTTAACAACTAAAACCCTGTATTTTCAGGACGAACAAATAAATTTGCCAACTAAAGAGTATGTTTGATTGAAATTTCTCTTGAGCTCATTGAAATGTTCATTACCACGCACCGGCTCAACATGGCGTTGCTTGAAAAGCCACGTTCTGGAGAAAATGAGCAACATTTTTTATTAGTATCCGTATATAAATCTCTATTTGCCATGTTAAAACTAGCAAGCACGTTGTACATTCAACAAACGAAATATTAACAGTTAATTTGAGCGGAACTGCAGCACGGCAGACCAATTATGTGTTTCACATATTCAGTGTAGGTGGTAGGTTAGCTTCATTGTAGTTCTTGTTGTACATAGGTTCATAGTGGATTAGTTGCAGTTAATAGATTAGGTTAGTTGCAGATGTGAGTTATAATTTTCCTGGCCAATATTTACAAACTATTGTTTGTATTGTTACTATTGTTATGCAGTTTCAGAAGCAAGTGTGTCTAAATCTCAACTCTCTTGGGATAGGGTTCTGAGGCCCTGACAAGGGCCGTTTTTCTGTTGCCTGAGTAGAAAAGATGCGAATTTAACCTCCGAAACCCGCTGCTGTCTGGCGTAACAACTGAGGCCCATCCCCTTTTGTAAAATTTGATTTGCATTGCCTTCGTTGAGAACCCCCTTCTTGTCGTGTTATGATATATGCCATTATATAAAACAGGCCTGGCATTCCCGTTAAAACAATAAAGAAGAAGAAAAAGAACAGTAATCATTCGTTATTGGATCATCGACACGTTCAGACGTGTGTATCCCGCTCTCGTGATAAAAAAGCGCTTTTCCGAGATGTTCCGAGTTTTTGGCCCTAATGCTGGAAATCGAGTAGACGCTGATGTGGCGCCTGACGTGGCTGGCACGTCCGCTAGACGAGGCAAGCGGAAGAAGCCCGACGTCGACGCTGACGTAAATCATCCCTCCGTAAACAACTAAAATCTGTCCTTTTCAGGACGACCAAATCAATTTACCGATTAAAGAGTATGTTTGAAAGAAATTTCTCTTGAGCTCATCGAAATGTTCATTACCACGCACCGGCTCAACATGGCGTTGCTTAAACTGCCGCGTCCCGGAGAAAATGGCCAAATCAATCGCCCACATCATCTTCGTGGTCAAGTGGTTAGCGGCGTCGCCCGTCGTTCAAGCGGTTATTGTCATGAAGTTGAGGGCTCGAATCCCGCACCAGCCAGTGGAACTTTTTGCAAAACGAAAATGTCCAAACTGGTCTACTTGGTGTTAGGTTAAGTTTTTCGTAATTCGCTCTACACCCAAACTAATAGAGTAAGATTGTTATACAATTTCGCTTGATTTTGTTCCATTTTTGCTATTGATCGTAACTTGGATGAAAAATCTAGCATTAGTTGTGGGCAAAATAGTAACCGAAACTCGCGATGAAAAATTGAACGTGTGCGTGAGGTTGTGCGCAGTGATATTTAGTTGATGAGTAAGAGATGTGTGTCCCGAAAGTCAGATGGCTCACCAAAATATATTATATATCGATACGAGATCAGGATACGAACCGCGAACGTCAGCGCGGTGGCTTTTGATAGCAACCATTTAACCACTTCGATAAACTAAAGGATGGGGAATATAAACCCTACAAGTAGTTCTTTTGGCGAGGAATTCATGGTACAGCAATGATGCAAATGGATATATTTTCCACCAAGCTATGTACAACCGGTCGCTAACAAACTTGCATGGCATTGTTTATTAACCAAAGCGCTTTGTCGATGATCAGTGAGGTCAAAAATAGAACACTTGGCGGCGGCAATACAACAGTGGCCAATAGCGTTGCGGGATTTTGTGATATGGACTCATCCATATTGTATATTGATATGTTGGTGATGATTGAATAAGGATCCTACAGCGATAAATTTGTTTCGAGCTATATTTGCTTGCCAGTCGCTTGCACACACTTGCATTTGTACCATAAAACGCATTGTGGATCAAAATGGGCAAAATAGCCTTTTCTGAATCATGCGGATTTCTCAGGATATGATTGCAAAACTGCAATTGCACTTTTTTGCCACCTTTTCAACTTTTGAGTGTATGTTCAATATTCAGTCTGTACAATCTCGAGTTGAAGGCGGTGCAAATGCCTATTTTTATCGTAGTATCACGTGCCGACAAACACTCAAGCTGTCATGCAGCCCAAGAAGACTGTGAAGAACATTTCAATCACGAACCATGTTTCCTCCATAAACACAGAATCCATGTCACACTTACAAGAACGTTGGACATTTCAGCGCCAACATTTGATTAGGGCGAATCTGTTTTTGTAAACAAACACTTTGTCTGCTAATTTATCGGAAGTTGAATACAATTCCTTCAAATTGAATATATCAGCGGATAGAAATAAGCTGATCTTCCTTAAAGAGTGCTTAATTTGTATTTATATTTATGACCTTTTGTTCAAGAGCAAATGAATACGAAAGCCATTGTTTACAAAAGCAAATTCGCCTTAATTTAATGTTGGCGCTGATTTAACAAACAAAATATCATTAACAGTAAATTGAGCCGAACTGCAGTTTCTATCAATTTTTGTGGAGAACCAATTGCGGAAGAAGAACCGGAGCCTCACACACCAATAGCATAGGGTTTCATGGTTCTATAGACTGAATAAAATATAGTAGAAATTTATTAATTCGATGACATCAATTTCTTCACATCAACAAGCAGTCCTACGTCAACTTTGCAGTTATGTCACTGACATAACTCACCCTTTCGTTTTTTTTATTATTATTTTACGTCGGCCTATTTCCTCACATGGTGACAATCACCGATACTTCCGCTATTGGTTCTCTACGAAAATTTATAGAAACTGCAGTTCGGCTCGAAAAACAAACTTCTAATGATATTTTGTTTGTTAAATCAGCGCCTACATAAATTCGCCCTAATTTGCTTTTGTAAACAATGGCTTTCGTAGTCATTTGCTCTTGAACAAAAGGTCACAGATACAAATTAAGCACTCTTTAAGGAAGAAGAGTTTTATTTCTATCCGCTGATATATTCAATTTGAAGGAATCGTATACAACTTCCGATAAATTAGCAGACAAAGTGTTTGTTTACAAAAGCAGATTCTTCCTAATCAAATGTTGGAACTAAAATGTCCAACGTGCTTGTAAGTGTGAAATGGATCCTGTGTTTACGGAGGGAACATGGTTCGCGATTTAAATGTTCTTATCAGTTTTCTTGGGCTGCAGGACAGCCTGAGTGTTTGGCGGCACGTGATACTACGATAAAAATAGGCATTTACACCGTCTTCAACTCGAGATTGTACGGACTGAAGATTGAACATACACCCAAAAGTTGAAAAGAGGGCAAAAAATGCAATTGCAGTTTTGCAATCATATCTTGAGAAATCCGCATGATTCAGAAAAGACAATTTTGCCCATTTTGATCCACAAAGCGTTTTATGGTACAAATGAAGCCATGCAAGTGTCTGCAAGCGACTGGCAAACAAAAATAGCTCGAAACAAGTTTATCGCTGTAGGATCCTTATTCAATCATCACCAACATATCAATATATAATATGGATGAGTCGATATCACAAAATGCCGCAACGCTATTGGCCTCTGTTGTATTGCCGCCGTCAAGTGTTCTATTTTTGTTCACACTGATCATCGACAAAGCATTTTATGAAATAAACAATGCCATGCAAGTTTGTTAGCGACAGGTTGCACATAGCTTGGTAGAAAATATGTCCATTTGCTTCATTGTTGTACCCTGAATTCCTCGCCAAGTGAACTAACTGTTCGGTTTCTATTCCTAACTCATGTTTGTCAAAGTGGCTAAATGGTTGCCATCAAGAGCCGCCGCGCTGACGGTCACGGTTCGTATCCTGAACTCGTACTCGATATATTATATTTTGGTGAGCCATCTGACTTTCGGGTCACACATCTCTTACTCCAACTAAATATCACTGCGCACAACCTCACGCACACGTTCAATTGTTCATTGCGAATTGCTGTTGCTATTTTCCCCACAACTAATGTTAGATTTATCATCAAAGTTACGATCAATAGCAAGAGAGAAATTGTCTTACAATCTTACTTTCTTAGTTTGGGTGTAGAGCGAATTACGAGCAACTTAACCTAACACCAAGTAGACCAGTTTGGACATTTTCGTTTTGCAAAAAGTTCCACTGGCTGGAGTGGGAATCGAACCCTCAACTTCATGACAACAACCGCTTGAACGACGGGCGACGCCGCTAACCACTTGACCACGAAGATGATGTGGGCGATTGATTTGGCCATTTTCTCCGGGACGCGGCAGTTTAAGCAACGCCATGTTGAGCCGGTGCGTGGTTATAAACATTTCGATGAGCTCAAGAGAAATTTCAATCAAACATACTCTATAATCGGTAAATTGATTTGGTCGTCCTGAAAAGGACAGATTTTAGTTGTTTACGGAGAGATGATTTACGTCAGCGTCGACGTCGGGCTTCTTCCGCTTGCCTTTTTTATCACGAGAGCCGGGTACACACGTCTGAACGTGTCGATGATCCAAGACCGAATGATAACTGTTAGCCATGCCAGGCCTGTTTTATATAATGGCATATACCATTACATAACAGGAAGGGGCTTCTCAACGAAGGTAATGCTAATCAAATTTTACATAAGGGGACGGGCTCAGTTGTTACGCCAGACAGCGAGGTGGAAATGAAATCATTAGTTTTCATTAGAGCGACAGGCGTTTCGGAGGTTAAATTCGCATCTTTTCTACTCAGGCAACAGGAAAACGGCCCTTGTCAGGGCCTCAGAACCCCATCCAAAGGGAGTTGAGATATAGACACACTTGCTTCTGAAACTGCATAACAATAGAGTTTTTAAATATTGGCCAGAAAAATTATAACTCACATTTTAAAACTACCTGCAACTAACCTATTCTATAATCTGCAACTAATCCACCATGAACCTATGTATAATAAGAACAACAATGAAGCTAACCTACCCCCTACACTGCATATGTGAAACACATAATTGGTCTGCCGTGTTACAGTTCGGCTCAAATTAACTGTTAATATTTCGTTTATTGAATATCCAACGTGCTTGCTAGTTTTAACCTGGCAAATAGAGATTTAGAAATGGATACTAACAAAAAATTTTGATCATTTTCTCAAGAACGCGGCTTTTCAAGCAACGCCATGTTGAGTCGGTGCGTGGTAATGAAAATTCGATGAGCTCACGAGAAATTTCAATCAAACATACTCTTTAGTTGGCAAATTTATTTGTTCGTCCTGAAAATACCGGGTTTTAGTTGTTAACGGAGGGAAATGGTTCGCGATTGAAATTTTCTTCTCGGTCTTCTTGGGCAGCAGGACGGCCTGAGTGTTTGGCAGCACGTAATACTACGATAAAAATTGACATTTGCAACGTCTTCCACTCGAGATTGTAGAGCGAATTACAACGAACGACTTAACCTAACACCCAGTGGATTTGACTGGACATTTTCATTTTGCAAAAAGTTCCACAGGCTGGAGCGGGAATCGAACCCTGACTTCATGGCAATGAACGACGGGTGACGCCGCTAACCACTTGACCACGAAGATGATGTGGGCGATTGATTTGGCCATTTTCTCCGGGACGCGGCTTTTTCAACGCCATATTGAGCCGGTGCGTGATAATGAAAATTTCGATGAGCTCAAGAGAAATTTCTATCAAACATACTCTTTAGTTGGCAACTTGATTTGATCGTCCTGAAAAGGACGGATTTTAGTTGATAACATGGTTCGCGATTGAAATTTTCTTCAGTGTTCTTGGGCTGCAGGACACCACTCTGTGAAATGGTCACACCGGAGAAATTTTGTTTTCACCTCCTCGTCGTTGCGGATGGCTAGCTGCAGGTGACGTGGATGATTCTTCTTGGTCGGGTCATCTTGTTTCCACGGGCGGCGATTTCTACCAACGTGCTCGCCGAACACGTCTGTCTCATGCGGATGCACAGCGAGAACTGATGATTGGTCGGTCGTCCCCTCATGTTTGAAATTCGCTGGCACGGTAACTGTGGCAGTATGAACCAATCAGAGCGAGGCGCAAACATGATGTCATTTTCGACCAATAGCGTTGTGCGTTTAGACATTTTTCTTTTAAGTACATTTTAATTAGTTTAAACAAACATTATGAATTAAGTTTGCAACAGGGATTCAACGTTGATGTTCTACCTTGCGAATGAAATACTTATCGTAAAATTTCTGTGGTCCAGAGAGGAGATATTATCGTTCAAAGTCTCCAAACCCGCGTAACGCTTGCAATTTCAGAAATTTTAGAACGTAAGTCCTACTTCAAAACATTTTTCTCGCTCAACTTTCCAAAAGGTCCTAAGTTATAATGAAAAACTAATAGTCTTTCTTTCTTTTTCATTAAGAACGGAGTAGACTTAACGTTTTACGCCATATTCGATACACAGTATCACAGACAAACCAGTGATGGCCGAAGGAACCGACACCAGCAACATGACCTTTATTTCTTTCAAAGTCGGTCTGCACACATCCTCAAAGACGAACGCACTGAATCCATCGACGTGGCCAGAAGGAATGATGTTCATTGAGTTTGAAGACCACTCTGTTTAAAATGTTTGAAAACCGTATGTGTTCATCTGACGCCAACACAGCCCAAGTAACATTGCCAAAACCATCCAGCTTTATTAAGTTTTATTAAAGTTTTATGAAAGCCACTAGAAATCAATTCGGCTTTATTATGGCAGCAAGAGATGCCAATAGGTTTCAAATTTTAGTCAGGTTTATATGAACCTACACAGCTTCTTTACAACGATCTTAAACCCTTGACTTCTAAAATTCCTTTTACTCCTATCAAAGGTTTTATTTTGACTTTATTAACTCATAAAATGCTGTTTTGAAATGCCGTTTTAGGACTCATTCATATTATCTTATTATGGTCAGTTGAAAAAGCATTTTAAAACCATTTTGCCTCCAGTAAATGCATTAAACGGCTAACTGGCATTGAGGACCAGATAGTTCTATAGTAGCCATTGCTAAGATAAATTGGCTTTTTTGGCAAAACTGTGATTTCTTGCAATCGCCATATTGAAATATATGAAATAATTGAAATGTGAAAAAATAAATACACCAAATTTTAAATGTAATACAATTGAACTGTAGATCTGAGACAAACTTTGGTATTCGTTTGGATAACCTTACTGAATTCTATCAATTTTCAGGAGTTTCATGATTAATTTACCGAATATATTTCTTTCAATTTTGTTGTTGTTGTAAACTCGCATAATTTCCAAGGCGCATTAATTTTCAGCTCTTATCGTGCCAATATTCACGATAAAATTTAATGCGCATATGATTTGGAGCATGATACGCTATAAAGAAAACTCAATTTCTTTTGTATATTTTGCTATCAATCATAATTTCTCGCAACAGTAGAACTTTTTTCTTAGCCATTATTTACTGGTGAATGAATCAGAAGAGCAACAAAGCAAAACAACAAAAACCAACCACGATATCGCCGTGAAGTTTGACAGCTATGGCCATTCAGCCCTATGCTGGTTTTGATGGCGGCCAATAGGTTTTATGATGGTTCTCAAGTGGTCATAACAGCTTTCACTAGAACATTTTCAAAATCTTTATGGTCTTAGAAAGGTTTTATTAATTTGTTTTCACAACCGTCTATACAGTGAGCCACTTTGTACACATTTCGGCTTTAAAGATGCATAGAGGAGGTGTTGGTGGATGAAACAGTTTTGAATGTAGTGTCATCAACAAAGCCGGGAGGAGTGCTATACGGCTGGAATAGAACTGAAATTGTTACTTGGGAGTGCACCGTCTTCAGTGACAATGCAACTATTAACAACATTCTATCCCAGGTTTTTACCCCGGTCGCATCGAACATAAAGAGTGTATCAAAAAGTAGTAGTTAGCAGCATTCTGAGCATGAGCATGAGCATGATTGACTGCCCACGGATGATAACCCGTTATTGCCAGATCAGCTGTATTGTACACAAAGAACCAACAGATGATACATCTTCAATGTGTGAAAACTGGTGACCCATTATGAAGAAATACCGGTGCTGGTCGTGCCCGAATGCTGCATGTTGACGTGATACTCGCTTTAAAGGAAGCCGAGAAATCCACTGCACTTCCACGAGAAATCACTGGGATGTTGGATAGTTGGGAAAAGGTTAGCAGCCGGGTTCGTTTTGGTTTACGACACGCTGAAAGTATGTAACTTGCACTATCCGCCAAAAGCATAGGACTGCTCCTTGGTACAACAGAACATCGGACGACAGTTGCACCGCACCCCGAATAGTCCAGCATGACTTAGTCACCGTAAACTCGTAAATAATGGTGGTTGCCTTTTCTGCCTATGTAGGTTATAATTTCACTAGAGTACGTTTTTTCTGAGCAGATGCATGCCTCTTTTTCTGTGAAAATCCTGCAAATAGATATAGGACAAGTTGGACCACCCCTCTCGCTGTTAATTTAGCAAATATCGGATGATTTCGCTATCGCTGCTGGTTCGGCTGTTGGTTCGGCTGCTGTCCGCTGATTCCACTACTCTGCTGCTATTCAAGCTTGGTCTTAGTTTTCACCAGCCTTGGTAAAAACACCAGACCGTTCTGCACGAGAGCCGAACTTGATTGCAAACACACCACCATGTGGCTGTAATTTACCACTTCAGTTTCGTGCTTTTAGATGAACCCGCAACGCAATGGACGTGACACGAGTGTACAAGCTCGAGTTTTGCTTCTGACACCGTGTATGATTTTTGGTAAAATACCCGAGCCGAGTGATTACGATCACAAGAAAGCTCTTAACATACACCCAGTATGACACTGGTTACCACGGATAGAGCAATGCTCGTCGGATGATTCTGAAAAATTGATAATTTGACTTATAGGTTTGTTTTTGGCTGTTGGCTGACAGGCGCATAAGTTGATTGAGTTTAACAAGCACGGCACGGGTGGTACAAATAAAACAAATTAACCACGCGTGTATTCCGCATTCGGACAGAATCGGAAACACTCGGCTGTTGTTTGCCCCAACACACAACACACACCCCCACCCAAAACCACCACCCCCATTGTTGTTGTCCCCCCCCCTTGCTTTTTAATCCTAAAAGAAGAAAGCCAAATGGTGAATTTAATACACCCCCCAACCGGGGAAAATGTAGCTCGGCGTGCAGTGTAGTGTATGGACATGGCTGGTTTTCACTACTGTTGTGATCGACAACGGCTCAGTGCTCTATCTGAAATAATTCTATTTACTGAATTGACATGTATGTACTGTATTACACACTACTGAGAATAAAGACCGGCTGGTTCGGTGACGAACCAGAAGTTTACTTTAGCACATCAAGCAGATCACTTGTGTTACACTAGACCCTTGAAAACTTTAGGATATTACAATTGGCGACGAGGCTGGGATAACTTATGGCGCGTGTGAAGTGATTCTGCCTGGAACAATAATCTCGTGATCCGGTTTTCATATTTTTTTTATGATGTGAGCCATCTGTAATGACGATCTATTGTTGATAGGCAATAGTCGGTTCAGCTTATTGACTGAAACAAAAGATATGGCAATTGCATACTTTGAAGCAGCCACATGTTCGCCCAACTAGTTGCCACAAAAATCCAACGGGATACAAATATTGGCGTAAAGATCACGTAGAAGCTTAATACTAAGTGTGTTGCTTAATGGCATAGTATTTGAGAGGTTGCGAAATGCTATAAAAGAATTGAAATGTCAATCAATAATATAGAAAATAATGTACAGACATGCTTGTGGAGTGTCAAGCAAAATGTTTTTGTGTGGAGGGAAGTTACCTCAAAGATTACACCGACGAAATGCACGACAAATGTAATGCAGGCACATATTTACGAGGAGCAAAACTTTGCTGCATGAAAAGTTCCCGGGTGCGGATAATTTAGATATCAGTGTTTGATAGTATTAAAGATGTTTTCCTGACTGTGAAATAGTGGCCTACCATGGATGAAATAGTTCGTGATTAGAAGACGGGCATAGGTGCTTTTATTGTCTTCCAAAGAATGTATAGGTTTAGAAAAGCTGTTTCGTCTTTGAAGAATGTATAGGTTTTGAAAAGTTAGTCGGTCTTTTAGTTAAGTTGAATGAGAAAAAAAAAAGATTGTGCAGAGTGTGCAAGGATGTTCATTTAATTTGTTATTTTTGTTATTTAATAATGGCTTAGTTTTGATTTGAAAGAAAATCATGGGATAATTTAATTAAAACATGATTATATTGTGATATTGTTATCATTCCGAGGAAAAAAGTTGTAGGATCACTCTCAGAAAATACGGAAAATTATAATAATAAAATGTAAATTGTAGGGGAAAGGACTGTTGTGATCGACAACGGCTCAGTGCTCTATCTGAAATAATTCTATTTACTGAATTGACATGTAAGTACTGTATTACACTCTATTATACTGAGAATAAAGACCGGCTGGTTCGGTGACGAACCAGAAGTTTACTTTAGCACATCAAGCAGATCACTTGTGTTACACTAGACCCTTGAAAACTTTAGGATATTACAACTACCACTCACTTAGCTATTCACTTCGCTGATAAAGCTTTAGGTTATTTCCGCTAGAAACCACCAGAGAGACACCGTAATGGCAAAACTTCTATGCAACCCGCTTGTATGCGGTCAGTCTTTGACCAAGAAGGCGGCGGTAGGCGTTTTACAGCACTTTTCAAGAAGGCGGCGGTAGGCGTTTTACAGGCAGTTTTCACACAATAGGGAATCTCTTTTTGCCTTTATTTCGGTGGCTATCGAAAAATGTGGGATGCTGACACTAGCGTACTCGAATAAAAAAACCACTACTGGGTTTTACAATTGGGGAAACGCACGACGGCGTTCGAAAAAAAGGAGCGTTAAGGATAACGATCCTGTCGCGACGAACCCGATCGTTGCACTCCTGTAGTAGTGAGCAACATTCAAACAGTAATAACTCTAAACTGGATTACATTTTTAAGGGTATTTTTCGGTGAAATGTTTTTTTACATGTGAATAACAGTTGTGCAATCGACTGGTTCCGGTATGGTGAATCAAATATGAGTCAAATTGATCTGGAAACGCGAAAAAAAAATTAAGAACATTTGATGCCCTTTTCCGTGCAACGTTCAACCAAATTATAAAACGGGTGAAAGTGAACCACACCAGTGTCAAAATTGTAATCGAAAAGTTCGGTGTGACCCTTTCCGTGAAAGATTTGCCCCGATCCGACAGGTAACCGGGTCCCAGCCAACCCGGCCCGGACTTGAAAGTGATTGAGCACATTAGGAAAAAAAAACTCATCGGCGTCGACGAGGAATTTGGCCTAGCAATTCAACACCAGCATCGGGATGATTCAACGGATCAAAGCTCGCCACTCTCTGGGAACTTACAAGAAACATAAGGAGCCGAAATAGGCTCTGTAACAGCAAGCTCGGGCCAAAACAAGAGCGCGAAAATTGTAGAATCGGATTCTGAAGAACAAAGACAGATGCATCCTAATCGACGATGAAACCAACTTCAAGAAAGATTCGCGAGCGCTGCCCGCACCGCGGTATTGTACGAACCAGGACCTGGACGACCCTGACACAATGAAAAGTTAGGATAGAAGGTACAGATCCTACAAGTGATTTGTCCCTGTGGTTTGGATCGTCGATTTTGCACGAAGGATACAATTAATGCCAAGGTGTACGAGGAAGAATGTGCGAAGAAGAGATTGCGGCCACTGTACAAAAGGAAAAGGTTCCTCTCTTCTAGTTGGATTTGGTTTCCACCCACTACGTCATGTCGGTACTATAGATGTTGGCAAACAATAATTTTCAATTCGTGATAAAGGAAATCTTCGGCCAATTGAACCGTATTGGGCGATTGTCAAGCAGCACTTTCGGACGAAGGGTACAATGTTCCAAAACATGCAGGAGTTCAAGAAAAATTAGACAGCATTCACCAGGAAAGT
This sequence comes from Aedes koreicus, assembly GCA_024533555.2. Taxonomy (NCBI): domain Eukaryota; kingdom Metazoa; phylum Arthropoda; class Insecta; order Diptera; family Culicidae; genus Aedes; species Aedes koreicus. Next base: position 3,162 of record JAHHFK020003140.1, on the reverse strand, counting down.
CACAAAATCAACTGTGCAGAATTTAATGAAGAATGTCAAGTCCAAAGTGCGAGCGTTCTACAGAAACGAAGATTTTTATTTTTATAAACAGTGAAATGCAACAAAAGGTTATTTTCCTCCAATCAATCAAAAACTAAAGTCAAGATATGTTTTATTTTCACTCTTTTATTCTAAAAACGTTGCTAACTACCACTAGCACTACCGTATGCGTTATAAAGTTTGCTCCATGTCTAAATTTAGAAAAAACTCAAAAATGTAGCCTGGGTTTATTTCTCCCCTGGAACAGGTCAGTGTTTGTCTGAGGCTTGCTGTATTCGGATGGCGTATAGAACAAGCCTTAGCCTTCATGACGAGCCATATTGAGTAGTCCACTGGATTAAAATCGCGGCTGGATGGCGGCAAACGCATCCTTCGCCCAGAACGGCAGATGTTCCTGCAACCACTCCTGGGTACGGTTCGCGGTGTGGCACGGAGCCCCATCTTGTTGAAATACAGCATTTGACATCGGGTAGTATAGCTGTTTGATCCACGGAAGAACATACTTACTTAAAAACCGGATGTAGACCTCCGTGTTAAAATTTTTGACTTCTGGAATGAACACCGGGTTCATTTTTTTGCCATCGCAAGCCACCAATCCAAACACCATAACACCAAAGCAAGATGCTTGGTTAGATACACGTTTTAATGGTCGTCGGCCATGTCTTTTATCGGGACAATAACAAATTGATACGGGATCGACGGTAGACATGCTTTTGTCGGTGAACAGGATTACCGGGTTTTTTCGCTTGAGGAAGTTCAAGATTTTCTTACATCTCTCGACCCGTACCTCCCGAATGTGGTTGGTAATTATGTTAGCTGTTTTCCGTGCCCTCAGCTTCGACCCGCAGTCTTCCTTTACGATTTTCCGTGCCGTAAAGTTGCTGATCCCGTGTTCCTTTGCCATTTTCCTCATTGAACGCACTGAATTCTTCCTTTGAATGGTAGCGATAGCCCTCGGATTCCGAACTGGCCTCGGGCGACGTACAGGGTGCGGCAGAAAATAATGCGAAAATTTGTTCTATTCCTTTCAAATCCCATTTTCAACTAATTCAAGCAATAATATCAACATTTTCGAGTGCAGTTATCTTTATAAAGTCCTTTTAAACAAATTTATTCAATTTGTCCTCCATTTTTATTAATAACATCCTCGAGCCGACGCCGGAAGCCAGAGCATGCCTTTCGGGCGTAGTCCTCCGACATTGACTGCCATGTGCGTGTTATGGTTGACTTCAGGGTTTTCACACTAGGGTGTGATGTTTTGCAGGCTCGTGCTTCAACATATGCCCAAATCAAATAATCCAACGGATTAAGATCTGGACTGCTAGGGGGCCCCAAATCCTTCGGTAAAACTTCATGTTATCGTTCAACCATTGTTGGGTTCGATTGGACGTGTGACACGGCGCTCCATCCTGCTGTAGGACAACGTTTTGGTCCTCGGAGAAGTTGGCCTTCACCCAGGGAAGCACACACCGATATACACTTCGGTATTAATTTTAACTCCAGCATCAATGAAAACAGGCGGCATTTTCAAACCGTTGGACGCCACCAAGCCAAACATCATGACACCAGCCGGATGTTTGGTTTGAAATTTGAATTTCACTTTTTCCAGAACGTTCTCCATTTTCTGCGGTGAAATGAACCGGTTCGTGCGCCTGTTGGCCAGCGCATCGATGCTGAAAAGCTTTTCGTCGGAGAACAGGATTATCATTTTTTCCTTCTTCAACAAGGAAAGCAATCTCTTGGAACGAGTCACTCGTAGTTCCTTGACCCGGTCGGTAATCAAGTGGTGTTTCACTCTGGCTCTGGAAGATGCATGCAGGTCTTCTTTGATGATTCTCCGCATGGATTTCTCCGAAATATTGGCTTCCTTTGCAAGTTTTCTCATGGAACGCACCGGGTTGCGAGCAATTTTTGCACGGACCGATTTGATCACGTTCGGCGTGCGTGCAAAGCGCGGACGTCCGCTTCCCGGCTACCGCTGCTTAGGACCATCCTGCAGGCACTTTTTTATGCGGTAAACTGTTGCCAAATGGCACCCTACCACCTTGGCAATCTCTTTCGGCTTCTTCTGGGCGAGCAACAAACTGGTGATCACTTCTTTCGCGAACATTTTGACGAATTTGCAATAAAAAAAAATAGAATGTTTGGATGCAGCACTTGAAAGTAGACATAAACAAATACACTTTCGACAGAAATTAGTCACTAGCTACACGAATTAACCCAATACTCAAGTTTGAACATTTTCGCATTATTTTCTGCCGCACCCTGTATGGCCAAATTCGCGGATAGTTGTCCTCTCTTATAGCGGTCTTATCCTCTTCGCGCTCCACCAGGACAATCTCACGGCGATTGAAATGTCTTTTTGCGACATTTGCGCGTGGCACAAATCACGAATATGCTGCCATTCTGCCATGGTGCAGCAGTAAAATCAGGGAAATCTGCTTCTTTTACTCGCAGCCTACAAGGATATAAATTATAGCTAACGTGCATGCAAAATAAACCAAGGCATTGTATGCACAGGTGAAACGGGAACCTTCTTTGTACGATGGTGCAAACCCTAAAACGCATACGGTACAAAAGCTCTCAAATAACCCCTCTACCCCTCCCCCTTCCACCGTTGTTGAGCCGTTCAACATCATTGTTCTTTTTTTTCTTTTCTTTTTTTAAAAAGACCGTGCAATTTCGTAGTTGCTACTCAGTTACTGAACAGAGTTAGTGTAATTGCACAGAGAATCACATAGATGGAGCTTGGGAGTAGCTTTACACCTTCAATGTACAAGTTCACTAATTCTATTTATAAATCAGTACCGACGCCGGCCACTTCTTACGATCTTTGGGGAGGGGGGAAGAAGGATGATTTGTTTGACAATCGTTGGTTAGAGACCGTGTTTACCTTTGCGTCTCCACAATTGTCAAGGGAAGGATAGTTTTTGTGTTAGTGAGGCAGGTTATTTTTAGATCATGGATTCACTGTGGTAAGTGATGCGATCAATGAAAGAAAGCGCAGTAGACTGCTTTTTATTTTAAATCTAGTGGTGATAGAAACAGGCAAGTGACAAATGGCAAGGAAGGGAACGGGCCTGGGATTGAATTCCCGACCATCTGCTCAGTAAGCAGAACGGG
>JAHHFK020003139.1:0-172204 GCA_024533555.2 Aedes koreicus | reverse complement strand
AAACGGACCAACCGCTGCTTAGCAGCAGCCTTTAGTTAAGATTGCGAACGGCACATTGAGAGCGGAAATCGCGCATTAATATTGCGCGACATGACTAACGATTTCGAGTTGTATCGTGCGGTACTGTCGTGAAGTTTAAAGTAACAAATGAAAAACAGAACATCGACGACGACGACGACGACGACAGTGGCTCGAGCAATTTTGCATCATGGATAGTGCTTTCAAGCGCGCAACGAGCGTGTGTTTGCCTGCACTGGATAGTGGTGAAAGGAGATTACTTGAAATTGATTTTTCTAGTCATCTTTCGAATGCATTTCAACGTGATTTGTACCAAACGGACCGGGAGAAAAACGGGGGTCGTCGCTGCCAAGTGGCTCGTGTTTTGTTTGAGTGGGCGAACTTTCCACACTGCACTCAATTGCAGTTGTTTGAAATGCTTCCTAGAGATGAATCCTACACGTTTTGCTGGTGATTTTGTTCAAAGTTACTTGATGTCCAGACAAAAGCGAAGTTTGTTTTATTTTATGTAAGGAAAGTGGCCAGTTCCTACTACTCAAACTCCTCACGACATTACGAGTTTAGATGTTCTAGAACCTTGTGAAACTATTTGAGTTTAAATATTGCCATATTGTGCCTTATTTTTTAAGATCATTGAGCATCAGGCTGTTCTAAAACTGCTCGATATTACGACTGATCGCAATTCCTACAAATTATGAATCCTTCCGAGCCGAAGTTGTCCTAGTCGCTAAGTTATTCTTGATGGTAAACAGAAACAAAAGGGAAACGCAAATTACATTAGTAGAACCCTCGTCAGTGGTAACACAAAATAGATACACGGTTCAAACCGCCGAAAATCCTTATGATTGCTTCATTATGAATTAACGAATCGAGGTCGCCAAGTCAACCAGCTGCCATCCCACAACTGCTACTGCTGGTCGTCTACCGGGCCATTGTTGAGTCGCATTTTTTCCCCCAACCACCAATAATGTTTTCAACTAATCTTTCTCCCATCATGGCTTCTTCGGAATCACGCCAGCAACGGAGTACAAAATGAGCACACCACAGCTTACGTCATCTCTCGGCCAAGAGGAAATCTCTCACGAATTAAAGCTAAAAGCTACTGCCGCTGTGGCTGCAGCGGCAGCGCATTGCGCTGCTTCGTATTCCGACCAAATTTAGCGCACCATATTAGTAGTAGTAGTTCCCGTTGCGTTTTGAGGTCGAGGTTTCAAAGCTACAAATTCGGCGGGCAAGGAGCTGAAAAAACAATGAACGGAAACACATAAATGTACAACAATAATCAACTACGGTGGGTGTGAAAATCGCTGCTCAAGCAGCTGTCGATGGAATACCACTGCTGCAGTAGGAAGAGGAAAATATTTTACAGCTTTATAGAGGAAGAAGCAGTCGAATGGATGTTATGTGTTATCGCATATTTATTTTTAATCAACAACTCTACTTACCCGATTACACAGAAGTGCAGTTCTGCTGTTTTCATACGATGTAGCAGGCCTTTCTCAGTACCGCTATTATTGCCCACCGAACGGGACGGTTGAAAGCGATGCAGTCGAGTTGTTTTCTTTTGGCCTTATCAAATGCGCAGATAAGACGTAAACAAAATGCAAATATTTTAAATTTATTTCCTTTTCAAACGACCGCGACTGTTGTTTTGATCGCACAACCTTTCCCATTCACTCCAACACGAAAATCACACTAGCGACTGAGAACTGGTTGGGCACTTTTTGCACAAAACGACTCTGTTGTTGTTTTTGTTCGACGTAGCTGCTGGGATCGTCGTCGAATAAAAATTCATTCATGAAAATTAGATGACGATAACCTTGCTACCTTCGTTCCCTCCCCTTTTCGCTACCCCTATCCCACTAATGACGACGATGATGAGATTCGGTCTTGACTCCGTTCTCTTCGTCACTGCTGTTGTCTTGGTGACCAATCCCCCGTATGCCGATTGAGACTGCGACAACGTCACACAAACACAATACCCAAACACCACAAAAGTAAACACTGTATTTTTTTATTCCTCTTTTATCTCGGAATTAAAGTTGCCTTCTTGTTGTTTTTTTCCGCACTTTATACTGTTTTCTTCCAACTTACAAACGCTTCTTTTCCGTCTCGATCAAGATCCAACACACTAAAGACCAAACCCCTCACATCACACTAGCGCAGCGTAACTTTGCCCCAGAAGACGTCGTCGGACACAAACACTATCGCAAAATTCAATGGAATTGTTTCATCATCAAGAAATTGCTGCCTCGTCTCACAAGAAAATCAGCCCGACGAAAACAAAAATCGCACTTTTCCCCAAGGAATCTCAATCGCACAGCACAATTTCCACTTCCAAACGAATCCTCACTACGTTGCACAACTTTCGTGACACAATTCAACACCGATTTCACCGTGCAAAACGTGCAAAAGTGGCAAAATATCAGCACCTAATTATAACACCGTGCAGCACGAACCGAGGAACCAATCTCTGAGATACTCTGGCGGATGGATGCACGACGACGAAGTTGCGCGCACACACACGTTGGCCGAAAAGGGTGAGTGAGAAGATACCGTTCATTCGCTTTTTTGCTTCCACACACGTTGCTTGACGGTACTCGAATGCTATGCTCTTCGCTCTCTCTCGCAATCGCCACCGAAAGCTGCTGGCTCGACAGATTCCGTTCTGTTCGGACAGCGCAGAGTGTGGGAAATGAACGGTTCAAACGATCGAATGGGCATGGAGCTAACACATACAAACCCATCTCAGAGGGCGATGATCGATTTGAAACCACATACGAATGAAATGAGGGAGCGAGATAGCACGACAACATTAGTCCGAATGAGAGAATTCAAAACAAACAAGATGGCGACAGGTGGTGTACATCGATTTTCATCATCGAGTAAGCACTTTGGACAAGGGGTGGCACCTGAAACACGGTTGAATAAAATCAGGGTGTTTTATGAATGAAAGTTTCTTACACCCCGTTCACACTACAACTTATATTACGTGATATAGAGTACCTTGATATCAGTATCTATACATCTAGTTTTCACTGGAAATAACAAGCATGGCATTTGATATCAAGATACTCTATATCAAGTAATATAGGGTGTAGTGCGAACGGGGTGTTATACCCCGTTCACATTGCAACCTATATTGCGGGATATGGAGTATCTTGATATCAGCATCTATACATCTTGTTTTCACTGGCAAAAATGTGCATGGCTTTTGGTTTCCTATAGAGCGGTTCTAACTTGAATTCTTGAAAATGAAAACTGTAGAAAGAATAAACGAGGAAACAGAAGCAAACGTCAAAAATCTACAACTAAAACACTGGCCAGACTGAGCAGTTATAACATAGACTAACTCTAAGACCAGTAGGTCCCGAACAAATACGATTTTTTTCTTGGCTCAGTCAGTACTAGCACATCGGTCCCAAGCTCGGTCCCAAGCTTAATAATACACCCCTTATAATGAGCTCACACGAACACACTCTCAAATATTCTGTCAAAATAACACAGAAAATCAAAACAAAGGCGCAAATATGTATAGTTAGGTGCTGGCTTCAAGGTGTACTTCGGACCAAGGGGTTCTACAACAGTGAACCAATTTCAAATCGCTAGTTGCATATTGATTGTTGGTTATAACTTGTTATAAGCCCATCTTGATAACGAATTTCTCGATGAAATTATTTGACATTCGTTATAACATGTTATGACTCTGGTGTTTGAACAAGGCATAAGGATTGCCTGATGGCCGAGAGCTATAAGGTTCGAGTAGTACTATTAATTGGAATTGAAATTGAAAAATGTTTTGTCATCATGACGCTTGGTCGTCATTTTAAATCAGGTGCTGAGAATATTTTCCTCATCTTAAAAAAAACTACAAGGTGTAGCCCAAAGGGGTTGTGCGCAAAGGTGACGTAGGACTACGCAGCAATCTACCATACACTTTCCAGAGACGTCAGGGCCATCCGCCAATTGATTTAAGTCAGTCGGGAAGCTATGCTTTCAATCCGCTCGGAAATGTCATTGACGAAGCTGTTCATTATGCTTACCGCTTTGGAGGAAACATCAGTATCGGTTTGAAATGCTTCATCACCCGGTAGATGTGATGCTGTACGTTTCCTTCTTCCGAACTTTGCTACTGGAATGTTGCTGGAACTGTTTGCCTTCCAAGATAGTGGGGCGTAAATGCACCATAAGAGCACAACCTGTTGATATGATCGACCACCTGGAGATCATTATCCTTATTGTAGATGGTTGTGGTCTGTTTGGGAATTCAAAGTCTATTATTGCCGATAGACGTCTAGGTCCAAAAAGTGCTAATGGAACGTTCGACCAGCTTGAGGAAGTAAATATGTAAGAAAATTCTATTGTAAACTATATAGATAGCATTTGGTGACCCTGAAAAGGGCCAAGAAAATGTACACTCTTTAGTAAGAATTTGGTGGCTCTTAATGATGATACGGCCCCGGTTGTATTTTATACGATGGTTGAGAGGGCCACTCCCAAGCAACACAGCTTGTATTCTACCAGTTGAAGATACTTTTTGAAAACATTCATCAGTCATTAAATTAGGTATCTATTACTTGTATTATTACTTTTCTATTACCAAAAAAGCGCAAAAATTCAAATCTTATACAACAAGTTGGTGTAGTATAAGTTGTTGGGTATTGCAACGGTATAACAAAGCAATATGTAATAAATAGGTTGCAAAATACAACTCAATTACTTAGAATTTAGATGTATGTATTACTGGTTATTTTTAAGTTGAGAATACGTTATTCTAGATCGAGAGAAAACGCTTTCTTGAATTGTCAAAATAGAAAATAAACCAGATGGCAAATAATATTGTTTTATTAATAAGAAAAAAATTGCTTTTTCAATAACAATCGAAAAAGATGATGAATTTATATTTTCGAACAACGATCATTTATTAAGTGCTGAGCGATATATATATATATATATATATATATATATATATATATATATATATATATATATATATATATATATATATATATATATATATATATATATATATATATATATATATATATATATATATATATATATATATATATATATATATATATATATATATATATATATATATATATATATATTATAGTATATATATATGCAAACTTGTGTACCGTGGATGATTGAACATTTTCAAGTAAAAATTCATATGCGCATCATATAGATAGCATTTGGTGGCCCTGAAAAGGGCCAAGAAAATGTACACTCTTTAGTAAGAATTTGGTGGCTCTTAATGATGATACGGCCCCGGTTGTATTTTCTACGATGGTTGAGAGGGCCACTTCTACTAACGCGTAGAAGATAGTTATGGATCTATTGGTTCGTTGGTTGTTCAACGCACTTTGCCATTTACTCCGGGAAACGGCATTTAAAGCAAAGCCATGTTCAGTCGGGTAGTGGAAATTTCAAACAGCACAAGAGAAAAATTCAAACAAACTCTTTAATTGACAAAGTGATTTGGTCGTCCTGAAAAGGACGGATTTAGTTGACGGGGGAGAAACATGGTTCGCAATTGAACTTGGGCTTTCTTCTTGGTATTCTTGGTTCAGCTCCTCGTCGTTGCGGGTGGCCATCTGCAGGTGACGTGGGATATTTGATTCTTGTATCGTTGCGGCTTTTTCCCGCCAACTCTTAGGCTTCAGCAGCCATGTATCTCTCAGCGAGGTTAACGGGAGCATCGGCAACAACAGCCAACTGTACCAACGCCTCTCTGAGCAACGACTGCTCAGTGTACCAGTACACTCAGTGCACCCTCCAGGGTGCTTGCTGCAGCCAACTTCGATCCTACAGCAACAGCACAGCTCCACGACTGCCGAAAAACTAAATCAAAATGCGAAGGTGTACCCCTTATATAACATTCATGGCTGCCTAGAAGACGTTCTTCACTTGAATATGAAGTCTGTGCTAGGCAAGTATAGTGTATTTGGTAAATTTACTCTGAAAAATCGACATTATAAGACATCACCTCATATTTGCGTTAATTATATTAGTTGCATGTTAAAAGTCAATAAATTTAAATATTGGAATTAAATTGCAGAACATATCTTAGCCTAATGCTGCAAACATTTTGGAAATCAATCGTGAAATTACTTAGTAATAAACGTTCAAAACCTGACCGTTTTTCGTGACGCTCCAAATTTTTGCAATATGAATATGTACCCCAGTATCGAAAACACAGACGTAGTCCTACGTCAAAAAAATGCAGGGAAACTGATTGCCATTTAAATAATGTGAATTAAATCTATAAATATGTTCGTAGTTCCTGTAAAAGACATACAGAAGCTGAAACGGTCATATTCCTATCCTCAGCGTACAACTTTGAGCTCTGTGGAACCTGAGTATTTGTTTACGCAGATAAAACCACAACTGGTTGAAAATGCGAATAAAAGGCTCCGTTCCTTGATAGTTCAACTAGAAGAGGAGATTAAACACCGAACCCAGACATCCTCTTTTTATCGAATGAATCCTCCGCCGCTTGATATCGAAACATTGAAATCGCATTTTCGAATGATTTCGAATGGACGATTTTCTAGAAACCAGATGATTATCCTTCTAATGTTGAACAACTAATAATACGCGAAGTGAATTGACCTCCCGTTCAAATTCGAATGCACGCTGTATGAAAAATCGTCATCCCAAAGTGGAATGCGTAGTGCATTGGTAAACCCCTATAACGCACAAATCATTTGAAATGAGGATGACAAACATGCCATTTTACATCATTCGGTAAAAACCCATCATTCGCTATCAGAACTGGTACCATCACGAATAAAGGACCGAAACCCGCTCGCTTTCTACCGAGTCACGGAAAAATATTTCTTGACTCCTTCAATTCTTGTGCTCCCGTTGCAATCTTTGCTCAACGGTTAAGGAGGTGTAATGTGAGAAAATTTATGTCGTTTAATTGTTTCAAATTATTCATAAATCGGTAATGATCTACAAAGTTTCTCATCATCCGAAACGATCAACGGCTGATCGATGACGTCAAGCAGCAACTTCGAGATGAAGAGCTTGGGACCGGTGGAGCATATTCAAAGCAGCTTGAAGGTGCGTGATCTGAAATCAATCCAACTGGAACACTATTTGAACTATTTGAAGACAGGAAGTTACTAGGATTTAAATAATGTTTCGCTTGTATGTTAGCGGGATGTAAACATTGACTTCTATATGTTAAATAAAATCATTCTCTGCTGAGCATCCAGTCCGACTGGATGTATTTTTTCTATCATGTGTATCACAGGAGAACTCGCGACTACAGGGAAGGAAGGAAATCATTGACTTTGTGTTTGATATCGTCTAAACGAAGAAGTACTGCCAACAATCAATATGTAACTAGCGATTTGAAATTGGTTCACTGTTGTAGAACCCCTAGGTCCGAAGTATACCTTGCAGTCTGCACCTTGTGATACACTCTTGCGCTTTTCAGTACCTTTCGGTACTAGTATCTTTGGCTTTGTTTTGATTCGCTATGTTATTTTGACAGAATATTTGAGGGTGTGATGGTGTTTGTTTGAGTTACGTTATTAAGGGCGAATTATTAAGCTTGGGACCGTGGGGAGGGTGTGTGGTGTTTGTTTGAGTTACGTTATTAAGGGCGAATTATTAAGCTTGGGACCGTTATGCTAGTACTTCCTGAGCCAAAAAATATATTCATTTTCTTCCTGACTATCCAGACGCTGGTACTACCCCGAATGACCAAATATTCGTTTTCTGTACCAGATTGGAGTTGATATAAGAACCTGAGCATTCTACTCAAGAATGCTGTTCTCATCTAGATGACCACCTTGCGATACATTTCCCGATTCAAGGTTTGGAGAAGGTTCTTTTTGACAAGATTGTGCCTCCGTGTACTGTCTATATTCCTGCTCCATTTGAATTAGGTGTTTAAGTTCCCGATCCCATTCTGCCAGTTCATGTTGCTCCTGTTCTTGACGATATAGCCGCTCTTCCATGATCTTCAACTCACGTTGTCTTTCCTCGTTGATTCGAATCTATTCCTGAATTCACTCGGGCAACTGACACTGATGTTGTTCGTTGAGTATACGTTGTTCACAATCCTGACGATAAAACTGCTCTTCCAAGTCGCCGATCTCACGTTTGCTCTTTGAGCCTGCTCTGCTTATTTTCCCGTCGTTGCAGTTCCTTTTCTAGCTCACTTTGCTTCTGAAGGTCTGCATTTTGCTGTATTTTCAGCCGATTCAGCTCGTCGACCAATTCTTATTCACATTTCCGACGAATATTGCATTGTCATTGCTCAGAGGTTGGTTGATTTTGGAACAGCTTTGAACGAGTGCCTGTACTCGACTTGGTTACTAATAATCCATTCAATAGTATGTTCAAAGGGCCAATGTCAATGAATGGTACTATTTATGTGATTGAATTTCCATCAAAAACTCCACCGCTAGAATCTGATTGTTTCTTTGCTATGCTCTTCGTCGTGCGAGTTATCGATTGCAATTCGAAGCGGTAGCGCTTTGAACGGTTTTAACCGGTACAGGTGTTGAAGATCAATGAACCTCAGTGGCTATTTTTAGATTTGTCCCTAACTCCTGTTCAGCATCGTTCACATAGACTTCCGGAGATTGCTCTAGAAAACTAGTCTGCTCAGTCATCGTATTTGCATCGATAATCCAGTTCTGCACAACGATGTTGTTATAGTTTGTTGACTCCAGTGGCTGCTAAATGTCCAGGATCCTTCCTGTTCGTCTTGCTTTTCAGTAATTAATTCAGTAAGACCAAAAGTAAAACATCAGACATCCCACGAATGAAGTCGCAACGTCAACCTCCCGAACCAACATTTCTCGGGTACTTTTTCAAACAGACGTATGTCATTTTGTAAACAAAGAGGGGAAGTAAGATTCAAACGTAAATTTCTCGAAACCCTTAGCACTTGCATGCAAACTTGGGCCACCAACACAAGGAATAACATTGCTTTACATGATTGTGATGCTATTTTTTGTGAGGAATATAAAATTTCGGAAAATTTACTTTTGAATCTTACTTCCCCTCTTTGTTTACAAAATGACATACGTCTGTTTGAAAAAGTTTCCGAGATTTCTTCGACACCTTGAGAGTGAGACAGGGTGCGGCAGAAAATAATGCGAAAATGTTGAAACTTGAGTATTGGGTTAATTCGTGTAGCTAGTGACTAATTTCTGTCGAAAGTGTATTTGTTTATGTTTACTTTCAAGTGTTGCATCCAAACATTCTATTTGTTTTATTGCAAATTCGTCAACATGTTCGCGAAAGAAGTGATCACCAGTTTGTTGCTCGCCCAGAAGAAGCCGAAAGAGATTGCCAAGGTGGTAGGGTGCCATTTGGCAACAGTTTACCGCATAAAAAAAGTCCCTGCATGATGGTCCTAAGCAGCGGAAGCCGGGAAGCGGACGTCCGCGCTTTGCACGCACGCCGAACGTGATCAAATCGGTCCGTGCAAAAATTGCTCGCAACCCGGTGCGTTCCATAAGAAAACTTGCAAAGGAAGCCAATATTTCGGAGAAATCCGTGCGGAGAATCATCAAAGAAGACCTGCATGCATCTTCCAGAGCCAGAGTGAAACGCCACTTGATTACGGACCGGGTCAAGGAACTACGAGTGACTCGTTCCAAGAGATTGCTTTCCTGTGAAAGGAAAAATGATAATCTTGTTCTCCGACGAAAAGCTTTTCAGCATCGATGCTGTGGCCAACAGCCGCACGGACCGGTTCATTTCACCGCAGAAAATGGAGAACGTTCCGGAAAAAGTGAAATTCAAATTTGAAACCAAACATCCGGCTGGTGTCATGATGTTTGGCTTGGTGGCGTCCAACGGTTTGAAAATGCCGCCTGTTTTCATTGATGCTGGAGTTAAAATCAATACCGAAGTGTATATCGGTATTTTAAAGGACCAAGTGCTTCCCTGGGTGAAAGCCAACTTCTACGAGGACCAAAACGTTGTCCTACAGCAGGATGGAGTGCCGTGTCACACGTCCAATCGAACCCAACAATGGTTGAACGATAACATGAAGTTTTGACCGAAGGATTTGTGCCCCCCTAGCAGTCCAGATCTAAATCCGTTTGATTATTCGATTTGGGCATATGTTGAAGCACGAGCCTGCAAAACATCACACCCTAGTGTGAAAACCCTGACGTCAACCATAAAACGCACATGGCAGTCAATGTCGGAGGACTACTTCGGAAAGGCATGCTCTGGCTTCCAGCGTCGGCTCGAGGATGTTATTAATAAAAATGGAGGACACATTGAATAAATGTGTTTAAAAGGACTTTATAAAGGTAACTGCCCTCGAAAATGTTGATATTATTGCTTGAATTAGTTGAAAATGGTATTTGAAAGAAATAGAACAAATTTTCTCATTATTTTCGACCGCACCATGTAAGGAGGCCCCCTATAGATTTACACCCCCCACAGGATTTCTCACAAAAAATTAAATTTTTCGGTCGTAAAGTCCCGGCACCCAAAAAAATCCCCAAAACAAGGATTCCCCATTCAATTACAAAAAAAAAAACCACCAACATTGAATATTGTTCTATTTTTATAATATCACGCAAAAGAAAATACGTTGTTTTACCACAGAGAACAGACATCCAGGCTCGAACATTTGTTTTCACAATTTACTGTGTAAATTTCTAAAAGTAAACCGTTGGAAAATCAGCGCCGCCTAGTCTAGGTTTCACCAAACTAAAATTGACAGACTATCAAATCTCAAGGCGCGCAGCTGGCGCCGTCAACATACGATTCACCAAAACTAACGGAAACAAGCTGTTATTTTAAAATGTTACAGTTACTGAAATTTACTCACGGAGGGCACTCCAGCTTGGTTGTCTGTTCTCCGTGGTTTTACCAACCAAAATAGGAATCATTTCAAATAAAATTTTGATTTGAATATGGACCAATTAAACTGATGAACTGATCCAACAAAACCATTGAGTTGAAATAAAACGTCATGCTTTATAGAATTGAACATCGTGTTTTATTGTTCAAAACATTTTTTTTATTGAACCAATTAAACGCATTTGTTGAAATGATAAACAATGATGAAGTAATTCAAGAAACCCGTTGAATTGAAACAAAACTTCAAAGTTAATAGAATTGAACGTCGTGTTTTATTGTTCTAAATAAAAACTTTAATTTAACCAACTAAACGCCTTTGCTAAAATAAAACAAAACATTGATGAACTAATGCAACAAAACCATTGAATTGAATTAAAACATCTTGCTTTAAACAACTGAAAGTCGTGTTTTATTGATTTAATTATTTATTTTTTGTTTTATTGGGCTCACCGCCTGTCGTTATCAGACCGCGATGACCAGTGGACATCTTGGTTAAGGATCGTCTGTACGTATAACCGTCCCGACACTGGTTATCGCGGTTCAACAATCAATATGCAACTAGCGATTTGAAATTGGTTCACTGTTGTAGAACCCCTTGGTCCGAAGTACACCTTGAAGCCAGCACCTAACTATACATATTTGCGCCTTTGTTTTGATTTGCTGTGTTATTTGACACCGCCGAAATTACCAGCAGAGAAATTCGAAGACACATTTTGGCAAGAAATTGTGCCTAATATGGACTCCAGAGGTCGCTCTGGCCGAGTAAAATTTGCCACCGCACATGACCAACGTAAGCACTGAAATTTTATTGATTAAATATTGTGTCGATGGTTTCCGCAGGAAAATCAGTTGACCGGGATTTTTACTCGTTAAACCTAAAGTCGGAGTTTCTGAGCTGTAGCCCATCGCCATGCGATTCCAATGCCCTACTTCCAAAGTTTGGTATAACGAATATACCACGAGAAAAATCCGTTTTCGGTCAACTGATTTTCCAGTTATCTGGAACGATAATAACTCGTTGAGAATCTATACATACATTAACAAATTATAATATATTATGTTTAAACTTACATTAGAAAAACTATCGGAGCCAGAGGCAGAAGCAGCAACCTGCCATGTCGGCAGCACTTAGAAACGTTTCAACAATAATAATATGGCTGCTCGGCAGCCTGACAGTATGAAATGTGCGCTCAAAAAGTATTGTATTAAAACAATTAATTAACAGTTTGAGTTTAAAAATAAATGTGATTGTTATAAAACCAATATTATTGATATTATTATCGTTTCAGTTGAAAATCAAATTTATCGACTAGCGACAATCGATTTTACTGTCGATCCACACGTTGTACGTGATGTCAGAAGTAGCGCGTTGTATAGCGCATCAGATGCGCCATACAGCGCACTACTTCCGACATTAGGTATGACATACAGAACGAGAGTAAAATTGATTGTCATGAATTCGGTTTTCAACTAAAACCATAATAATGTAATGCAGCAGTGATTACTTTAAATAACTTTATTGGTTTGATTTTAATGTAATTTTGAATTTATTTGGAACTTTTTATGAATTAAAACAAATAGAAACCTTGTATTGAATAGCAACAAAATATTTTGTTGATTCAAAACAGAGTGATTTTTTTGCGTGATCCACCATATGAATTGAACTTTTTTTATTTTATTCTGCCGTACACCAAAAAATAAAATATATGACGAATCCCACTTTTAGCTGGATTTTTGGCATCACTAGTTCCATAATTTACAAATTATCATGACCATCCCTATTTCCATTCATTCGTCCACAACTTCGATTCGAGCTTTTTTCTAGTCTCTTGATTCGATTGGTTGGTAAAAATTCTTACTCAAACACATGCCGTATTTCCCATTTCTATTCTGATGTAACGATTTAAGTGGCTGGTTACAATGTAGTGCCTTCTTATTGATTTATATTCGAATTTTCCTAATTCGTACAGTAACACAACCCATCATTTGGGCTTTGGGCATGAACAACAGTTTTAGAACGCATTAAATGTGCAGTTTTCAAAAACAGAAACATGTTTGTTTTCCATGGCAAAAAGTAGGTGTTGTTCAAAACAACCCCCACATAATTCTACGATGGATAAACAGTGGTGACGTATCATCCCATCCTAATCCGAATTTGTATTCCATTGCCGCGCAGTCAGTCTGGTGAGTGGCCTTCCACTTTGCGAAAACATCAGTAGCGCCAGTACGAAAGCCGAGGTTGTAGTTTCAAAACAACAACAACAACAAGGGTCAGACGAGTGAAGGGTGGTGGAAACTGACGTGTTGTTTTTGATCTGCTGATGTTTCAGTCAGGCTAGTTGTCTCTTTCACACCGCCACGCTGCATTTGCGAGGCGCGAGCGAGCCGACAGTAGAATTTGTTTACACATTTTTCGATCATCCTGTTGTTGACGATATCGTACGACGACGACGAGCCTCCTGCGCTATTTTCGCACCCTTTTCTAATCGCTGGCAGTAGTTAAAGCTGCTCATTCATAGCCAAGGAACGTCAAGAATCGGAAGTGTTTTCGAAGAGGAGCAGCAGCAGCCCTCTTCTGATAAAATATTAGCTGCAAAAGTTAATTTTTGTGATTCAGCTCTCGGTTTCGGGAGAGTGAAGCAAACGCACAACAAATTCTAGTGAACATTGAACAATCTAATCTGAACTGTGAGGTAACCAAGTGACTCAAGGACAAAGAATTAATATTCAAGTGAACTGAAAATTTGAACTCTGTGAAAAAGAAGAAAAATATTTGGGAGTGGTTCGGAAACCTATAATGCGATTTTGAATTGTGAATTATGTACCACGACTACAAGCTGTACAACAAACTGTTCGGTGGATGCGGGCTGGCGACATTGTGAGTATCATACGATACCGTTCTTCTATCGCATACATTGTGGCGCTATGCGTGGTACCAGAAAATAATGCGTAATTTACCAAACCACGTTTTCTTTGCCAATTTTAGCGTTGGCCTTGTAGGATTCGAGGCTTATCGTACGTACTCTGCTCTGAGTAATCTGGTGGACACTCGTGTGTTGGACATCGACCGGAAACGTCCGGATTATATCTACATCAAGCATCACATCTACCGTCAATCACTGCAGGAACAGTTGGAACAGGAACGTGAGGATAGCCGGTTGGTCAACGTGGTCGTCCAGCCGTTTGGCAAGTGGTGGAAGGTCTTGAAGCACTCGGTCGCTTGGACTCTGCTTAAAATTGCCCAGGAAGGCGACCAAAGCCATCGATTGAAAGCCATCAAGCAGCTCGCTCTGATTGATCATCTGAAAGGTAGGTTCGATGAACGTTTGGTTTCATAGATCAGTTAGGAATGGATCTAATATTAGATCTAAGTGGTGACTAGTAGAGCACTAACATCAATTTGATTTTCATTCATTGCACGCTTCCCTTAAAACATCATCAGGAGACTTAACACAAGGTACAATTACTTTCCAATACCGGTGAGAGCATCACTGTTAATAATAAGTTTCACCGGTATTGGAATCCTCAATCATTGAATCTATAGCTGCACCATCACTAATTCAAACACTTCTTTCTTACAGATTGGGACTTTCAACATCTAGCTCAGCTGTGTGACGCTCAAACTGCAATCTCATTGGCTCGTTCGAACTGTGATTCACGTTGGTTCCTTCCGCCCCGTCAATATGGGGTGGAAAAGTCCACCCACGAGGTGTTGGCCGGCGTCAAAGGTCTGATCGAAAAGCTAGCGCCGGAAAATAATTGCGCCGCGTACGTGCTGGAACACACATTTACCTCTCATCAGATTAAGGAACCCGTCGGAGATGATGGCGTCGACTATCGCCTGTATGTTTCCCGCTTCGAAAATGAACAGTTGAAGCAAGCGCTCAGTGCCCTGGTTCACTTGACCACCGTAGAACAAAATTGTCGCAAGATTATTGAAGCCGGTGGGCTGCTGGAACTGATCGAAGTGGAGAAACTATACACCGACAATATTGACATCAAGCTGATTCTATCGAGAATCATTGCCAACCTGTCTATTTGCGATGGCTGCGGTTACGACTTCTTCGCCACAGGATGGATCAGTATTCTCTCAAAATGGCAGAAAGACATCGACATGCGCATGCAGGTCACAACAGATCTAACGCTCTCGAATCTGGATCGCGACGATCCAAACAGTTTTAGCTATGAATCTAACGTTTATCCACTGTACCCGAAGGGCCGCACGAAAAACAAACCAGATTTGGATGTTGTGTTCATTCATGGATTGTTGGGTGAGTTATAACATTTTCTAATTTTCAACTTGATTTTTACAACCTGAAATTTCTCGCAGGAGGAGTATTCGTGACGTGGCGACAGAAGGATCTCAAACCGCAGGCGGCCAGTCTGCTAGGTAAGAAACATTCTTCCGTAAATTTAGTGCCCGCGTTTGCCAAAGCTAGGAAGGATTATCCTGCGGCTGGTGATGGTGGTAGTGGGGTTAGCGAAATTACGACAGAGACGAAAACTACGCCGGGTGCTTCCACTTCCTTGATTAGACGACGACTGTTCAATTGGTCTGCCAAAAAGTCTTCCTTCGATGACGAAATACAATCCGAGGCCAGCGCAGGAGGTAAGCGTACCTTACTTCGATAAGTACGACTTACTGTTAGGTTCTGAAATTTAAGATTTATCCGTTAAAAGATGTTTGCTTTGAAAACGTGGCTTGATAGATTTCACCTTTCGTTGCAATTAAACGAGCTTTTAACATCAATTTTCCTGCTAATATTAACCTAGATTGTTGTTGATAATTTTTATATTCTCAACCTTATGCTTAGTTAGATAGTTTCGAGATTAGGAAGTACTAAAGTTGAAAAATTCACGGAAACCTTCTCTACCCTTTCAATTACCTTTGATGTCATAAGTTAAGCCAACCCAACGCAACAGCAACCCACTCTAACCATGTTTGTATCTCTCTTTCTCCACTTTCCAGAGGGCATCACATCGTACAAAGATGAACTACTCACCTTACAGCCGACACCGCCAAAATCTCATCCATCTATCAGTGACACAGCCACCAAAGAGCTTATCGAAGCACTCCAGGAGGATGAACCTCTGTCCTCGGAGTGGTCTGTCGTCTTCCCGGATGTCCCGCTGGTAGCGGATGAAAAATACACCAGTCCCGGTGTACGTAACCGCACCAAGGGTCGCTACAGTGTGTCCGGTGACAAGTGGCTCCAGGAACCACTGGGCGATGAATCCATCGGACGGTCCTTCTGCTGGCCAATGGAGTGGCTACCGAAGGACTTCCCCAACATTCGTGTTATTGGTCTCAATTATGATTCCTCCCTCTCTCAATGGTCGGCCAGCGGTTGTCCTTGCGAAAAGTACGACGGAAAGCTGGAGAAACGCGCCGGAGAATTTCTGAAAAAACTAGCCAACTCCAATATCGGTCAGGACCGTCCCGTCGTGTGGGTAGGCCACTCGATGGGTGGCCTGCTGATTAAAAGTATTATAAATCAAGCAGCCAGCAGTGATGACCCGGCAGTGCGCCGAATTGCTGAGAATTCCCGTGCAGTTATGTTCCTTGGAACACCTCACCGTGGCAGTGCCATCGCAAAGCTAAAGCAGCACACATCCGCTCTTGTATGGCCATCGGTTGAAGTTCGTGAATTGGAAGAAAACTCCACCCAGCTGCTTCACTTGAATAAAACGTTCCTGAAAACTATCAGTCAGCTGAAGAAGAAACCGGAAATTGTAACTGTATGCGAGGGTAGTCCAACCGTGCTGACATCATTCAAGCTGCCGCTTCACATTGTAACGGAAACATCCGCCCGAATCGACGAAGGTGACTTTTATCTGACCAAGGAAGATCATTTGAACTTGAGCAAGCCGGTATGTAGACAATCTTTTCTCTATCAGCGGCTTATCAGCACGATTTGGTGTGCGATGCAGTCGGATAAGGCGACGGCGGAAGTGGAAGAGGAACGCAGCTCCGGAGCTAAGGGAATTGAAAATGGAAAGCGACAAAGTTCTGTGTTCAGCGATGTCTATCGGCAGTTGCGACAACTGGACAAGTTGTTCAATATATTTCTGTAGATAAATTTGTCAGTATAACGTGCGTTTAAGTTTTACTGTTTCGTGATATGACTGTGGTTTTTATGTTCACCTGTTTTAGGGAGGAAAGTATTTTTAATATTTATTGATCAACGTTCGAAATAGAAGTTAATTTCAAACATACTGATGAGCCATAAGATGTTTAAGGCTAAAACTACCGAACCTTCCATGTTGCTCAAGAAAGCTTTGGACATAACGACCCATGCGACCTTTGATTCCCCATGCTTCGAGTGATTTGAGTATGGGGAAGCACCACGCACGGTCGTAGGCCTTCGAGAGATCCAAAGAAACACAGTCATGCATGGTACCTCTCGCGAGGTAACCATCGACGAGATCTTCGAGCTCGGTGAGGTAGTCATCCGCACTTTTTTCAGGACGAAAAGCGAACTGACGATTGTCAAGAAAACCTTGTGACTCCATATGAGACATGAGTCGACGGTTTACCATCTTCTCAAGAGTCTTCCCAATACAATTTAACAGGGTGATTGGTCGATAGCTATCAGTATAGTTTCTATTTTTGCCGGGTTTAGGGATAGGAACCAACCCTGGGCCCAGATATTGTTGTACAGTGATAGCAGGTTAGTTTTACCAATTAGGGGAAGATTCTTGATAAGAGAGAACCCTATATCGTCAGGTCCGGCAGATGAACCATGTACCCCACGGAGAGCCCATTCCAGCTCATCGAATGTGAAGTCTTTGTTAAATTCCAGCTCCATATCGGTGTCAAAGCATGGAGGAGACATCTCAGAGGTAGAATTGTGCTTAAGGAACTGTGGTTAGTAGTTGGATGAAGAAGAGGCCTTAGAAAAATAGTCTGCAAAGCATTCAGTTATACAGTACTGGAAGAAATAAAGTGCTCACCCGGAAATAAATATATCATTGCTTCATAACTTCATCAAATTTGATTATATTATTTAGCTTTCTTCTGCAAAGTTGACTTAATTTGCGTTATCTTTCAGTTTTTGTAGAAAAAAAATTGCTATTCTCTTGAAATAAAAAAAAACGTTTTTTACTTATATTAAGTTGTTTTTGAACTGGAAGAAAAAAAGTGCTCACTTATACCTTATAATATTTTACGGTGTTTTGTTCGTTCCCAGTCGCTGATATTGACATATCCTCTTATTGTTGTTTATGCGCGGTATATTCAAGAACAATTTTTCCCCGTTTTACTTGTTCGTTATTCGTGTTTTAAGATGGAAAGTAAGCAAATCCCCCTAAAAATCCGTAAACTCATCGTTCGAGACCACCAGAACCATGAATCGTTCCGGAAGATTGCTGCTAAGTATGCTTTAAGCTACTCTGGTGTAAGGAAGGTATGGAAGAAATTCGAACAATGTGGAAGTGTGGCAGACAAATCAGGTCGTGGGAGAAAGCGGCTTACGTCACCACGCGAAGATTCGAGAATCGTACGAGAAGCAAGAAGATGCTCATCAATAACCAGCCGTGCTATATGTGAGAACTTGAATCTGAAGGTATCCGAAAGAATTATTCGCTACAGGCTGCAAGAAGCTGGATTGAAGAGCAAGTATGCAAGTCGAGGCCCTCTAATCAGAAAAGTGAATAGAATCAAACGATTGAAATTTGCTCAAAAGTATGCGGAACAGCCCGTAGAATTCTGGAAACGAGTGGTATGGTCTGATGAGAGCAAATTTGAACTGTTTGGCAAGAAACAGCGCCCTCGTGTTTGGATAAAGTCGGGAGAACGCTTATTGGATCAGAACGTACAGAAAACTGTAAAACATGGTGGCGGAAGTATTATGGTTTGGGGGTGCTTCTCGTGATCCAGCGTTGGAAATCTCGTAGAAATCGAAGGTATCATGACTGCTGATCGTTACATTGATATAATCAATGAAAATCTGGAGGAATCGCTTCTTAAAATGGGGCTTGAGGAAAGCTTCATTTTCCAGCAGGACAATGACCCAAAGCACACAGCCCGAAAGTCAACTGCATTCTTCAAAGCAAATCGCATTAAACTGTTGGAATGGCCATCACAATCACCTGGCCTCAACCCGATTGAAAATTTGTGGTCGATTTTGGATAGACAGGTGGATAAAGGCGAAGTGACGAACAAAACCAAGCTTTTCAAAGCTTTAAATGAAGCGTGGCAGAACATCGATGAAACATATCTGCACAACCTCGTCGAAAGCATGCCACGACGTCTACAAGCAGTGATCCAGGCAAAAGGTGGACATACCCTAAGTACTAAAAGCTTTATATACTGTGTTTTCTTTACAATTTCTCTTGTGAGCACTTTATTTTTTTCCAGTCGATAACAGAAAAGGTTCAATAAAAATTAAGATATAAATTTCCAGTCCTAGATTTTTATTATTTTCTTTGCACGAAGCGATAAAACGGAAGAATAAGATGAATTATGTCGAATACAGCTCAAGGTTTTCTCTGAATGTGTAAAGGGTGTCACTCTTCAAGATTATTCGTTTTGGTGAGCACTTTATTTTTTCCAGTACTGTAGCGGATGGATCGTCGGTGATATGATTCCTAATTCCTCGGTAGAGGATGGTGGATTGACTGTAAAACTTTCATATACCTGATTGTGATCCCCCCCCCCCAAAAAACACACAGCCCCCCCCCCCCCCCCCCCCCCCCCCCCCCAAAGACAAGACCCCCCAAACCACCCCATTAAACATCCCCCCCCCCCCCCAACCCCCCCCCCACCCAAAGCCCTTACCCCCCTTAAAAAACCGGTGACTAGCTTTTGTTCAACAGATTATTGAGACGAGTTTAAATCAAATTTTGATTAACTTTGTGGTGCCGCTGGAAATACGTCTGCACCGAGAACGCATTCGAGCGCCCCTAGCTGTTGTTTGGCACGAGGATGACGATGAAGAGAAAAAGTACAGTACTTCAGTTTTTATAGAGGACAAGAATAAACAAGTTGAGTTTTACGTTGCGCCCTTGTTTTATTTCCTATTTCCTATATTGGTGACCCCGATGCGGAAAAAACTTTTCGACTAATTCGACAACGTAATCGTCGCGTATAAGTCGAAATGGCTAACGCCGAAAACAATCCTCAACAGAATGCAACACTCATCGCCGGAGTTGCATTAAAGCTTCCGGATTTTTGGAAGCATGATCCCGTAATGTGGTTTGCCCAAGCGGAGGCACAATTTACCCTTGCCAACGTAGTCCGGGATCACACGAAGTTTTACCACATCGTCGCGAAAATCGACCAATCTGTTATATGCCACGTAGCAGATTTGGTCACAAACCCTCCCAACGAGAATAAGTACGAGGCGGTCAAAACAAGGCTGATTTCTCGTTTCCAAGTCTAAGCGCAAGGACGTTTGGAGCGACTTCTCGGAGACAGTGATCTGGGCGATATGCGGCCAACGCATCTCCTCGCCAAAATGCAGGAACGCGCCACAGGATTGAACGTTACGGACGACTTAATGAAAATGCTTTTCCTGCAACGAATGCCGCCAAACGTGAAAGCAATTCTTGCAATCAGCGATGGAACGATTGGGAAGCTAGCCGAGATGGCCGATAAAATGGTGGAATATCCTGGTTCGTCAAAAGTTGCCGCAAATTCCAACAGCATGGAAACATCACCAATAGCTGATCTACGAGGTCAGATTGCCACATTGTCCGCTGAGATCCGCCGACTCAAGACAGAGCGAAGCACTTCTCGAAGCCGATCTACTTCAAGATCCAGTCGTAACATCAGCGACGACATATGCTGGTTTCCCAGGAAGTTTGGTGGTCGAGCAACCAAATGCCGCAAGCCGTGTAGATACAATTCAAAATGGGTCTAATGGGTCGTTCCTTCGAAACGGCGGGAGTTAACGCACAACCGGAAAGTCGCCGTATAATCCTCTACGACCGTACCTCAAAAACTAAATACTTAATCGATACTGGTTCTGATGTTTCTATCTGTTTCCAGCTACCAGTAAGGACAGAAAAAACGGTGTTGCTCCATTCGATCTGCACGCGGCAAACGGAACTAAGATCCATGTATACGATAAGCGTTTCATCACAAAAGACTTGGGTTTGAGACGACGATTCAATTGGCTCTTTCTTGTTGCGGATGTAGGAGTTCCAATAATTGGCGCAGATTTCCTTGCTGCTTTCGGTATCATGGTTGATTTGAAGCACCGTCGTTTGATCGATGGCCTTACCAAGGTGTCCTCTATCGGTGGTTTAACAAATATACCGGTACGCAGCGTAACAGTCGTTGCATCCGACCACCCGTTCCGTGAATTGCTTTCGGAATTCAAGGAAGTCACACTACCATCAACAATGAAAACAACGGTGCAACATGACGTCACCCACCACATTCAAACGAAAGGACCACCGGTGGCAACCAAATGTCGGCGATTGGCACCGGACAAGGTAGATGCAGCGAAGGCGGAATTCCAGGTAATGATCGATCTTGGTATTTGTAGAGGGATTGTGTTCCCAAGAAGAACGGCAAATGGAGATTTGTGGGGGACTATCGTGCCTTTTACAAAATCACTGTGCCAGACCGGTACCCCGTTCCTCACATCCATGCTCAACGCTTTTCAGGGAAAATGCATTTTTACGACCCTGGATCTTGAGAGACCATACCACCAAATTCCGGTAGAAGAGGAGGATGTACCCAAGACCGCCGTTATCACACCATTCGGACTTTATGAGTTCAACCGCATGCAGTTTGGTCTCTGCAACGCGAGCCAGACATTTCAACGGTTCATGCATAGGTTATTCGGTGACATGGATTTCGTGATTGTATTTGTGGACGATATCTGTATCGCATCACGTTCACTAGAGGAACATTACGCACATGTTCGAGCGGTGTTTGAAAGATTGAAATCCTTTGGTCTCCTCATTAACGTGGAGAAAAGTAAGTTTGCTGAAAAACGAGTCGATTTCCTTGGCTATGTGATCAGAGAAGATGGAATTCCTCCACTGTCCGAACGAGTTAAAGCAGTTTCTCAATTTGCGACTCCTTCCACCGTGAAAGAACTACGTAGATTTCTCGCCCTCATTAATTGCTACAAACGGTTCATCCCACGTGCCACCGATTTACAGCTGGAATTGCGGCAGTTAATTCCATGAAATAGAAAAAACGACAGTCGTAAACTGATGTGGTCTGAAGAAGCGTTTGAGCAGTGTAAAGGGTGTATTCGATAAAAATGGCACACAGAAAATCTTCTGTAACTTTTGAATCGTATGAGTAAAAAACCTCGAAATTTGAGTAGATCTTATCCATAGTGTATTATTTACATCTGCCAAGTTTCATAGTTATACATTCAGTAGTTCCAGTCATGTCGTCGAAACAAGAAATTGTCCGTGAGAAAATTTTGTGCACTCACAATCAAAATCCAGGGGCGTCCCACCGGTGGATTGCTAAAAGGCTTGGAATTGCAAATACAACTGTGTCTCGTGTAATAAGAACCTTCAAGGAGCGTCTGAGTGTCCAAAGGAAGGAAGGGAGTGGTCGTAAAAGTGGTCCAATGGACAGTAAAATGGCCAGGAAAGTCGTACAACAATTCAAGAACCGTCCAAACATGTCAATTCGAGATGTCGCTAAAAAGTCTAAGGTGTCAGTCGGTTTTGTGCAGAAAACCATGAAGCGTGCTGGGTTACATGTTTACAAAGTGCAAAAAGCCCCAAACCGGAATGAAAAACAAAACATCACTGCGAAAACCCGCGCCCGGAAACTTTACACGAAGCTGCTCACCAAATCCGGTTGCATCGTGATGGATGACGAAACATACGTCAAGGCCGACTTCCGTCAACTTCCTGGGCAAGAATATTTCGTTGCCAAGTCGAAGTTCGATGTTCCGGAGGATGTTCGAAAGAAGAAACTATCGAAATTTGCAAAGAAGTTTCTAATCTGGCAGGCGATTTGCGGATGTGGTGAAATGAGTGCTCCCTTCATCACTTCCGGAACAATAAATGGTGCGATTTACACGGAAGAGTGCCTTAAGAAGCGTCTCTTGCCATTCATTAAGAAGCACAAAGGATCAACTCTGTTTTGGCCTGATCTAGCATCCTGCCACTACGCTCTAAACGTATTGGAGTGGTACCGAGCCAACGGAGTCAATTTTGTGCCAAAGGAGATGAACCCACCAAATTCACCGGAACTTCGTCTAATTGAAAAATTCTGGGCAATTATGAAAACGGAACTTCGCAAACATCCCAAAACTATAAAAACAGAGCTAGAATTGAAGAAAATTTGGGTAAAAACAACAAAAACACTGGGAAAATCGGTTGTACAAAATTTGATGGGTGGAGTGAAAAGGAAGGTGCGGGCGAAATTGAATAAAACAAATGTTGTAAATCAAAACTCATTAGTAGTTCTTCATTCCCTGAAAATTTCATGAAAATCCGATAATCAGTTTAATTTTGATGAGTATATATGTGTGTGCCATTTTTATCGAATACACCCTTTAAGCAATCGTTAGCGGATATGACCCTGCTACACTATCCGAACGCGTCGAAGCCAATGGGCTTGATGATAGATGCATCCAACACGGCAGCAGGGGCGGTGCTCCAGCAGCTCGACAGAAATAGATGGGTTCCGTTTGGTTTCTATTCGGAAAAGTTCTCACCAGCTCAAATAAAATACTCGACGTTTGGCCGAGAGCTAACGTCGATGAAAATGGCAGTTCAATATTTTCGCCATACGCTGGAAGGCAGAAAATTTGTTATCTACACTGACCACAAACCGTTGACACACGCTATGTCAACCAGCCCAAACAGTCGCCTTCCGCACGAAGACCGTTACTTGCGTTTTATATCGGAGTTTACCAGTGACATTCGTCACATCAGTGGACCGGCCAACACGGTTGCCGACACACTTTTAAGAACAGAAATTATATCAGCACCAATGCCGTTTGACTACGAAGCGATAGCTGTTGCCCAGGAGACCGACGATGAACTTAAACGCCTACTTAACTCTCCGACATCGTTGAAGTTGGAGTTACGTAAAACGCCTCTTTCGACGCGATTTCTGTACTGTGATAAGTCGTGCAACAAGGTAAGACCATACATTTCACCCCAGTACAGGCAAACAATTCTGCAGTGGACATGGACTAGCTCACCTGGGACTACGCACTACTCGACGACTAGTTGCAGATCGTTTTGTGTGGAAGAATATGCATAAGGACATTCGGCGTTATGTGCAAGCTTGCATTCAGTGCCAACGATCGAAGGTCCAACGCCACACCAAAGCACCTTTGTCAGATTTTCCTATACCCGACAGTCGTTTCCGTCACGTTCATGTCGATATCGTTGGACCTCTGCAACCTTCGAATGGCAACCGTTATTTGCTGACAATAGTTGACCGTTTCTTTCGTTGGACTGGGGCAGTCCCTATGCATGACATGATGGCAGAGACTGTTGCACGTGCTTTGTGCACGGTTTTGATTTCACGGTTCGGTGTACCCGAGACTATTACTACCGATCAAGGAAGACAATTCGAGTCCGACCTGTTTAGGGAGCTGTCGAGAACGCATTCGAACGACAGCGTATCACCCTCAAGCGAATGGCTTGGTTGAGCGGTTCCACCGTACTTTGAAGGCAGCCGTAATGGCAGTGGACGTGAAACACTGGAGCGAGCAGCTCCCGATGGTAATGCTGGGATTGCGTGTAGCCTTTCGGACAGATTTTGGTTGTTCTGTGGCAGAACTCGTATATGGACAAACGTTGCGGCTACCAGGCGAATATCTTGAAAATTCAAGTCAACAGGTAAACAGGAGTGAGTTTGTGAAACAATTGCGAAAGGCTTTGGGCAAGCTGAAACCAAGCAATCCACCTCATCACGCTAAACCAACAGTGTTCATGAGTCGACGACTTTCAACATGTACTCATGTCTTCGTCAGGATCGATGCCGTCAAGAAGCCTTTGGTTCCGCCCTACGAAGAACCTTATGAGGTAATTGGACGACAAACTCTAAAGTTCAACGATTTTCAATCGACCGGATCAAGCCTGCGTTCATTTGTGATGATGAAGTTCACGATTCAGATCCAAAAACCAAAATTACACCATCAGGACACAGGGTCAGGTTCCTGGTGTAACTGGGGGGGGGTATTCTGTGGTGCCGCTGGAAATACGTCTGCACCGAGAACGCATTCGAGCGCCCCTAAAGGGTGTCCACGATGAAATTGCCACACACATTTTGATTCGCAAAATTCGAGTTTTCATCCGATTGCCATCAAATTTTCAGGGATTGAGAAATAACTATTAAACTTCATTTTACCATTCTACTCGTATTTTATTTACAGTCCATACGCAAATGCCCGCACCTTGGCCTTAACCCCGGCCATAAGATTCTGCACAACCTGTGAATCAACCGTTTTTTGCATGTAACCCATACTTTCTTCAGTTCCTCGACTGTCTTCACTACCTTAGGTCGTTTAAGAAGGTGCTGCTTCATAATCGCCCAGTACTTCTCGATGGGGCGGAGCTCCGGAGTGTTGGGAGGGTTGAACATTTTCGGCACGAAATTGACCTTATTGTCCGCATACCACTTCAGCACGTCCTTGGAGTAGTGGCATGAGGCCAAATCCGGCCAGAAGATTGTTGGGACGTTGTGGGCCTTCAGGAGAGGAAGCAGCCGCTTCTGGAGGCACTCTTTTATGTACACCTGTCCGTTCATCGTGTCCTGGGTCACGAAAGGTGCACTCCGCTTCCCGCACGTGCAGATGGCTTGCCAAATCAGGAATTTCTTCGCAAATTTGGACATCTTCTGAGTGCGGACATGCTCCGGAACGCTGAACTTATCCTTGGCCGTGAAAAACAGGTTGCCGGGGATCTGTTTGAAGTCGGCCTTCACATATATTTCGTCGTCCATGATGCAGCATTCAACTTTCGTCAGCATGTTGAGGTACAACTTCCTGGCACGGGTTTTGGCGGACTTGTTCTGCTTCTCGTCGCGATTAGGGGCCTTTTGTACCTTGAACGTTCGAAGCCCAGCCTTAGTTTTGGCCGTCTGGACAAAATTTCGGTTTAGGTGCAGCTTCTTAGCCACATCCCGAACGGAGGCGTTCGGATTTCGGTTGAAGGCCCCAACTACGCGGTTGTGATTTTTGGTGTTGTACGGAATACTTTTTCCTTCACTTCTGGGCTTCCGATCGGTGGTCAACCGTTCCTCGAACCGCTTAATCACTCGCGACACCGTGGAATTCGCGATTCCCAACGTTTTAGCGATGGAACGATGCGAGAGATCCTTGTTCTCGTGATGAATGCGCAAGATTTTATCACGCACGAGCTGTTCTTTCGACTCCATTTCCGCGAGTTTTGATCACAGGACTTTAAAACTTGCAGGATGTAAATAATGCACTATGAACTAAATCCACCCAAATTTTCATTAAATTCTACCCAACGGTTAAAAAGTTAGAGCAATTTCATAGTGTGGCAATTTCATCGTGGACACCCTTTAGTTGTTGCTTGACGACGAAGTACAGTACTTCAGTTTTTATAGAAGACAAGAATAAACAAGTTGAGTTTTACCTTGCGCTTTTGTTTTATTTCCCGTCTCACAAAAGTTCCCATAACTTGTTTGATCGCGCTGAAGGAGATATATAGATAGAGACTAGGGTAACTTTTATTGGAACATCTATTTCGATGGCTATTGCATTTAGGGCTGAAGAAAGATTGACTTAATGGTGGGGAATATCAGAATTTATGGCTATTGCAACACCTGATTTGTATGGATTGTCCGGACTCTCGTGGATATACTTTGATATAATTAAGTGGAAAATTTGATTCGGGTGCTAGGGTTTCTTGTAAGGCTATTGCAATAGGATTGAATTTAGATATTAATAAGTGTAGTTCCTTAAGTTTTCCTTTTAATCCAAGCAGATTCCATTGTATGGCAAGGATCATTAAAGCGGCAGATGAGGGAGATGCATACTGATCATTGATTGGGTTTGGGATGTGGGCCATTGTTACGTCGAGGAAGAGAGAATTTCATGGTCGAATCAATGGGGTTGGGCAGACTGTCAGTTTTATGTTCTGGGGGTTTCTTGATGGAGGGAGGGGTTATTTTAGTAGTGTAGTGGCGTTTGTGGGAAGTTTCGGAGCCATGAGCCGATTGACCGCTAGCCTTGGAAGAAGTTTCACTCACCTTGAATTCAGCATGCACAATAGAGTCGGTTGCCATGTCCGCTTCCTCCGATGCCTTCTTTTGTTCACGGCAGTTTTGCTTCTTCTGTTTCTTTCCCGTTTTTTTCAATTCAAGTTCTTCAACACGGGTCGTTAGCTTGGCAACGGTTTCCATCAGTTGCTTGATGATGTCATCCTTTTCCTTTAGCAAGCCTGCAACCGCGTTGTTTTGGTTGATGTTCAGCCTTTGTTGAACCTTGCTTAGCAAAGCTTTCTTGAGAGCCGAAGATTCAGAGTCATAGGAAACCATCGATCCCAGTCCAGATCACAAGAGAATGCCATCTCTCAGGGTGACCCCTGAGTCATCGCCCCCACACTCTTTCTCATTTGTATGCAGTCCCTTTTCGAAACTATTCCCTCCAATGTTCATATACTAGTTTACGCAGACGACATAACCATAATTACCTTCCATAATTACAAATCATTGACCAGGAAAAGAATTCAATCCGCCGTTAATATTGTTAGTAAATGGGCAGACGAAAGAGGGCTTCATAATATCCCCCGCAAAATCCCAGCTCCTTCACATTAGTAACAATAGAAAAAATGAGCAAATTACCGGAAGTCACCCTTAACCAAAACATCATCAAAGCAACTTCCACTCTTAAAATCCTCGGGGTTTACCTTAACTGTACATTCAGCTTTAGGCATCACGCAGAGTGAGTGAGGAAAAGTATTGACATACGTCTCCGGGTGATTAAAAGCATTGGGGCCAGAATGCCTTCTGGTCATAGGTCGTCTATCATGCAGATAGTCAATAGTTGGCTCTTACCTAAGATGTCCTACGGTGCTGGTCTTTTCAGCAGGGGTAGCGACGTTGTTAATAAGAGACTTCGTCCGATGTACAATAAGGCATTCCGAATTGCCTCTGGTGTATTCATTACCAGTCCTACCTCTGCTGTTATGGTCGAGTGTGGCCAACTTCCGTATGAGTATTTCCTTGCCATCTGCGTGATGGCAAAAGCTGCTCGATGGCTTAGCCTAAATGGTCGTGAAGATGTCCCATTGGTAATAAGAGCAAACAGTTTATTCAACTCCCTAACTAACCTTGTTCTGCCGCCAATAGCCACACTACCCAGAAAAAGAAGAAGACCGTGGAATCAAACCTCTCCCAAAATAGACTTCTCCCTTCTCCAACATCTGAATGCCGGCGACCCCCCCTCAAAAGTACAACAACAACATTTCCTCACACTCCGCTCAGAAAAATACACCACCACATTTACACTGACGGCTCTGTACTTGGTGACCAGGTCGGTTATGGTATCACCTCCAACTCAAACAACATCAGCTCTGCCCTTCCCCCTTCATGTTCCATTTTCAGTGCCGAAGCATATGCCCTTTTGGTAGCTTGTAATCTCAACCCTCCCCACTCACAAAACCCTACAGTTATCTTTAGCGACTCGGCCAGTTGTCTCAGCGCTATAGATTCAAACTCCCAAGAACACCCTTGGCTCATGACTGCGGAAATGTTGTCCCTCGAAAACAGTGTCTTCTTTTGCTGGGTACCAGGTCACTCTGGTATACTCGGCAATGAGGAGGCTGACAGACTGGCAGGTACTGGAAGAAGAACGCCAATTGTGCCTGTTGCTGTCCTGTTCGGGGATGCAGTCAGATGGGCAAAGAACAAAGTAAGGGAAACCTGGGAGTCGGAATGGTTAAACAGTAGACATATTGCGCTTAGAAGATTAAAAAGCTCCACAGTTCGCTGGCCCGATAACAAGAACCCCAAAGATTGTCGTGTCCTCTCCAGACTCCTAATGGGCCATACCCGTCTTACCCACTACTACATTATTACTAAAGAAGAACGTCCCAACTGCACAGCCTGCAATGTACTCCTCTCCATTTCCCATATTCTAACCGATTGTGTAGCCTATGATTCCGAACGGTTGACCATTAAAATAGCCCCCCCCCCCCCTCAACATCAAACCCAAAACAAAAAAAAACCAACATCCCCCCCTCCGCGTGCCCAAACTAAAGGGCGATACGGTCAAAATTTGGTCAATATCAACATGACGTATTTCTTTCAATTTTGCATTTAAAAAACCTGAACACCCCTCATTTTGAAGGTGTGTGTGTGTAGAATGTTGCTCCTATTTTGATTTTGGGATTCACTCTTCAGTTGTCAAAATGCCGTCCAAGCAAGAAGAGCAGCGTATCAAAATTTTGCTCGCGCATCGCGAAAATCCGAGCTACTCGCACGCAAAGTTGGCAAAATCGCTAAAAGTTGCCAAATCAACCGTTACAAATGTAATTAAAGTGTTTGGGGAACGTTTGTCGACAGCCAGGAAGTCTGGATCGGGGGGAAATCGAAAACCGGAAGCCGCTGAGACGACAAAGAGAGTTGCCGGTAGTTTCAAGCGAAACCCTAACCTATCTCTCCGAGATGCCGCAAATAAGCTGGGTGTATCGTCTACAACCATGCATCGAGCCAAAAAACGAGCCGGACTATCGACTTACAAGAAGGTAGTGACTCCAAATCGCGATGATAAACAAAATACGACGGCCAAAGCGCGATCCTGGAGACTGTACACGACGATGCTGACGAAGTTTGACTGCGTGGTAATGGACGACGAAACCTACGTCAGAGCCGACTACAAGCAGCTTCCGGGACAGGAGTTTTATACGGCAAAAGGAAGGGGAAAGGTAGCAGATATTGTCAAGCACACGAAACTGTCAAAGTTCGCAAAGAAATATCTGGTTTGGCAAGCCATCTGTACCTGTGGCTTGAAAAGCAGCATTTTCATAGCTTCCGGGACTGTCAACCAAGAAATTTACGTGAAAGAGTGTTTGAATAAACGTCTGCTGCCTTTCCTGAAGAAACACGGTTGTTCCGTACTGTTTTGGCCGGATTTGGCATCTTGCCATTACGGTAAAAAGGCCATGGAGTGGTACGCCGCCAACAACGTGCAGGTGGTTCCCAAGGACAAGAACCCTCCCAACACGCCAGAGCTCCGCCCAATTGAGAAATACTGGGCCAAAACAAAACACGAGAGGGGGGCGGGGGCGCGCGGGCGGCGGGGGGGGGGGGGGGGGGGGCGGCGACACAGGGGGGGGGGGGGGGGCCCGCCAGGCCGGGCGTCGGAGGGGAGCGCCGCCTATTTTTCCTCCTTTTTTTATATTAACCTAGAAAAAAAAATTTAATTTTATTTTTTAAAAAACAAATTTCCCCAGTTTCACCCGGTTTTCCCTTGCCCAAATTTTGCCCGTATCACCCTTTAATGTTAAGCAAAGGTTTAGGAAAATGACCAAGAGCAAGATTCATTAGGACTACCAATGCGCCTTGGGTCGGAATTACAAAAAAGTATATTTTATTTTCTCGCTTGAATACTATTACTTTTATAACCCTAACATTGGCTCTCAAGCACATTCGGTGGCCGCACGGAGACTCAGAACAACAGTAGAAGTGATGAGCTTTTGAAATTAATCTTAGAACTTTGATTTTTTTTCTGAAGTTCTTCCAAGCGCATAATTTCAGTACATTAGCACTTGGGATTTGGAAATTTAACCTCGAGTTAAGTGATTTATAAAACCTGCCCTAGATTTCTAAAAGCATAGATTAAAATTACCGAGAATTTTTAGCACATCCTACAAAATACAAAAGGAGACTTCCAGATCTTCAGGGCGATACTTTCTAGAAGTTCAGGAAGAGACTTCCTCGAAAAAAAAAACTTCTCCGAAGGTCAGGCAGAAACTTCTCAGAAGTAAAGGAAGCACTTCTTATTAATTCACGCAGAATTATCCCAAAAAATCATGACCAAACATCCCCGAACTTCATGATCATACTTCCCAGATGTTCAGGAGAGAACTTCTCCGAAAATCAGGAGAGGACTTCTCTGAGCTTCAGGAAGAAGTTCTTAGAGGTTTGGAACTTTCCGGAGGCTCTGGAGCTCTTCCCAGAAATTTAAGATGGAACTTCCCAGAAGTTCGGGAAAAAACTTCCCCGAAATTCAGGAAGAAATAAACATGGAGGGCAAAACCTATAGTTTCTCAAAAAATCAGGAACAAACTTCCGCTAAGCTCAAGACGATACGTCCAAGAAGTTCAGGAGAGAACTTCTCTGAAGTTCAGTAATGGACTTTCCCGAAGTTTTGGAAGAAACTTCCCAAAAGTTTCGTTGGACCTTCCTAGAAGTGCTAGAGAGCTTTCCCGAAGCACAGAAGAGAAAATTTCAGAATTTCAGAGAGAGGCTTTCCTAAAGTTCAGGAAGAAACCTCTCCAAAGAACAGAAATAAATTTTCCAGATGCATAGGGGGTACTTCCTTGAGGCTTGAGCAAAAATTTCTCAGAAATTCAGGAATAACCTTCCCTGAAGTTCAGGAGAACATTACTCAAAAGTTCAGGACTTCTCCGAAGTTCAGGATGAAACTTCCAACAAATTTAAATGAATTTTCCTAGAAATTCTAAAAAAATTCCCAAAGTTTTGGTAAAATTTTCCTCGGAGTTTAGAATGGGACTTATTAGAAGTTTATAGAGATTAAGCTCAGGAAATAACTACGCCGAATTCCAGGAAGAAACTTACTAGAGATGGCACTACTTATAAGTTCTAGAAAGAATTTCTCAAAAACTTCAGAAAAGAACTTCGAGAGTTCAGGAGATGACTTCCCAGAAGAAGTTCAGATGACTTCTAGAGAAGTTCAGACTCGAACATTCCCGAATTTCAGAATGAGGCTTCCTTGAAGTTCAGGAATTCCCAGAAGTTCAGGTAGATACTTCTCAGAAGAACAGGAAGAAACTTTCCAGAAGTATAGGGGGAACTTCCTATTAGTTCAAGTAGGAATTTCACAGAAGTTCAGGAACAAACTTCTCCCCAATTTAAGAGAAAACCCTGAAAATCAGAGGAGGACTT
Organism: Aedes koreicus; assembly: GCA_024533555.2. NCBI lineage: Eukaryota > Metazoa > Arthropoda > Insecta > Diptera > Culicidae > Aedes > Aedes koreicus. Next base: position 140,283 of record JAHHFK020003139.1, on the reverse strand, counting down.
CTCAAAAGTTCACGACTAAACTTCCAAGAAATTAAAAGACAATTTCCAAGAAATTCTGGAGAGAACTTTCCCAAAGTTTTGGAGAAACTTTCCTCGCAGTTCAGGATGGGACTTATCAGAAGTTTAGAAAGTAGCTAAGCTCAGGAAAAAACTTACCATGTGTTTTTGGAAGGTCAGGTTGATTTAGGTTTTTGTGTTTTTGGAAGGTAAGGTTGAATTGTCAAAAAAAATCGGGAGTGACTGCCACGAAGTTCATGCGAAAACTTGCCAAAAGTTTAGGTGGAAACTTTCAATTTTTTTACAAAGAGCTTTGCAGAAGATCAGGTAGGAGCTTCCCTGGAATTCAAAAGATAATCACTGACGAACCGAAGAAGCAGTCTATACGAAAATCATTCATATGACCATAATGATATTCATTGCTAATGACACTATCTTAAAATATGGTATCTTTCCAACCGTTCGCATCGTACTATGAGCTAGGACACAAACTCTTGTAGGAATTACAATTCCTTGGATTCCATCTCTTGTTTAAGAGATTTGATGGTTAAGATAGCTGTACTGAAGTTGAGCAGAGAAGTTTAAAAAAAATCAAGAAGTTCCTCAATTTATCAAAGAAGTTTTTGAGAATTCTTCCAATGCTCAGAGAATCCTCTAAAAGTTAAAAAAAAATCCTCGATTTTGAAAAATTTCCCACTTAGGGTACTGGAAGCTTAGAAAAAAGTTTGAATGCTTTAACAGAATGTCAGAGAACTTCGAGATAAAATCTTTGACGTGAGATCGATGCGAATGTTGAATGTGAAAAGAAATAATACTGTCAACAGCTTTAGTATCGTCACGCATAAATTAGTTGGCTTTATCATCTTCAAAATAGATCGACACTTGTCCACATATAAATAATAATTTCCTCGAAAAGCACTTCAAATCGCAACTTTGGAACAGCAGCCCAAAGCGTTTCCTGAATGACAAAAATATTTGTGAAAAATGTAAATTCCTCAGCTTCGACTGTCAAAAATTACAGCTAAATTGATGAAAGTCCTGACATATTGCATGGTGTAATTTTTCAATGACATTTTGAAGAATTTCAACACTAAGTTTAACAGTCGAGTTCGGTTGCTGACTCGATGAGATGCAGTCGGCCTTTGTAATGCGCAATTTTGCTCGACATAACAGTGACAAGTGTCGAGTAGAGTTGCTCGACTCGACTTCTATAATTGACCCCTATGGACCTACGCGAATAATTTCCTCAAGCCGAATATTCTGGAAACACAATGGATGGAAGCCGATTCAGCATGCAAAAGCTAAACAATGCCAATTACTCCAGCTTCTTAATGTGGCGCCAGGAGAAAACCCGGAAACCGTTTGGAATGCTGAAGCGACTGAATGGCGACTATCAGTTTGCTCATCGAGGACAACCCGCATTCGCTGATCCGTTCGTATGAAATCGCGAAGGAAACTTGGACGGCGCTCCAGAAACACGATCAGAAGGTCCGTCTTACGTCGAAGGTCTCGTTGTTGAATCTGCGATAAACGTAATTTGGAAGTAGAGGATATGACAGACTACATTTTCTATTTAGAAAATGGTTTCGGCACCTGGAAGATCTGATAAAGTTGAATCGCACAACGATTCTGTCGGTTATCGAGTACGGTAGCTTCTGTTTTCAATCCGCCGCGAAAACTCATATTCTGAAGCTGCAGCGAATCCAGTACCGTTGTCTTCGTATCGCGTTAGGCTGCATGAGCTCAACTCATACTATGAGTTTGGAGGTATTAGTAGGAGTTCTTCCTTTATCAGATCGTTTTGTGGAGCTATCGTTCCGGTTTCTCATCCGCTGTGAGGTGCTAAATCCATTGGTAATTGAAAATTTTGAAAAACTAATCGAACGAAACCTCAAACTAAGTTTATGACACTGGTACATGACTCTGGAGGTGAGCCCTTCTTCGAATGTTCCTAATCGTGATTATTTCCAAGACTTCTCTAGTTCTACTGTAGTTTTTGATCCGACCATGAAGCAAGAATACCAGATCCACTCTGTTTGGAGTACATTCCATCAATTTTTGCAAGAAAGTTTGGCCATATCAGACGTGACAGGAAGTCAAAAACAAATGATTCCACTGGATTTGGTGTTTTTAACGAAATTCATAGCGCTTCCTTCAAACTTCAAAAAGCTTGCTCCGTATACGTCGCAGAATTGGTGGCTATACACCATGCATTAGAGCGAATTGCCTCTCTTCCTTCTGATCAATTTTTCATCTTTACGGATAGTCTCAGCTCACTTCAGGCTATTCGTTCAATGAGGAAAAAGTGCAACGAGCACTCACCGTATTTCGTTAGTGAAATACGATCCCTTTTGAGTGCCCTATCAAACAATTCCCTCAACATCACCTTGGTTTGGGTCCCTTCTCATTGCTCCATCCCGGGTAATAAGAAAGCGGACTCACTTGCCAAGGTGGGCGCTATGGCAGGCGATATTTATGATCGACAAATCGCCTTCAACGATTTTTTTGCTATTTTCCGTCAACAGGCTTTGATCAGCTAGCAACAAAAATGGGATGCAGGGGATTTGGGCAGATGGTTACTTTCCATTCCCCCACAGGCATTGAAAAAATCGGGGGTCAGAGGGTTGGATATTAGCTGGGATTTTATCAAGGTAATGTGTCGTCTAATATCCAATCACTACTGGTTACGCTCTCATTTCTATCGAATAGGGCTCTTAGACACCAATCAATGCGGTTGTGGTGCAGGTTATCAGGACATCAACCACGTTGTCGGTATTGCCTCGATTTCGAAATTGCCAGATCTGCTCTTTGCCCATCCCTACGGGCCCGAGGGACACCAGAGAAGGAAGATATCAGAGATGTGCTGGGTAAGCTGGACTTGGACTATATACGGCTAATTTACAAGTTCTTGAAACAAATAGATGTATTCGTTTGATCCTCTCTTAGCTGTCGTTTTAACATGTCCACCTCGTCCCATACCCCGTAATACCGCTTCTATTGTATCGTTACAGCTTAACGCAATGCAACATCTACGCCAGACCAACAGCAACAATATCGCATCGCCAATCTGCTGTTGAAAGCCAACGTTAAGTACGAGTGACAGAGGAAATTTGGCCTTCGTGACTCGAACGCAATCATCTAAATTGGAGAAACGAAATCTGGTGAATTGTGTATGCTACTGCAAGGGTATAAGAATTATAAGAATTCCTATACCCTTTCCCTTTCATTCACACTGACCTGTGTTAGATGACTTACATCCAGTATAGTTACAAGCTCACGAGCGGTTTAGAGTTCTTAAACACACAAAAGAAAGAGAAAAAAAAACTCATTTCTTTTTCCAAAATTTAGAAAAAGTTCCAGTCCTAGATAGGGTTCGACTGACATTTCGGTATCTAAAGCGCCATCGCCGTCAAACGAATCAGGGAACGTCAACGTACATTCCAATCCGAGAATGGGAGAAGAAAATACAATTAGGTTCTGGACTCGCTTACATAACGTTACTTCCAGAACACGTAGGACCTCCTGCAGAATCAAGACCGACGCTGGCGGATATTAAAAGAATAAGCCGAACCCTGCGCAATGGAACTGCAGCAGGTACCGATGGAATACGACCAGAATAAAAAAGAAATGGAACAGAATTCTTGCACGAGAGAATTCATGAACTCCTCCAACAGATCTGGCACCAAAATATCATCCCCTCACGAATGGTCGAAACATTGCAGGTACCAAAACCAAAAAAAACTCACAAAGGAGTTGATGATTATCGGCGCATAACCTTATATACATCAACTTATAAAATCTGTTCAAGGCATCTACTTGAACAACTCAAAGCGCACCTTGGAGATGTCGAAAACTATCAGTTCGCGTATCATTATAATAGAAGCGCGGAGGACCAGATTTACATAGTAAGGCAATAACCTATGTCGTATCGCTAGACCTAAGACAAGCGTTCGACACCATTGGTTTAAGTGTAGTTCCCGAGACACTAGAGAGGCTGGGAGTTCCGGCCTACCATTTCGGCTTGTTTAACGGAACGTACATCCCTACAGTGGTTTGGGCAAGAACAGATGCACACCATAAAGTAAAAGAAATCAAACAGCGCTGCCCGTTATCGCCGAAGTTATTTGTTTCCTTGTTAGATTAAGCACTTAAAGAATTACAAACACAAATTCCAGAGCTGTTCCTAGGACAAACCAGCCGCATAAAGGTCCCATGCCTACGAGTATATGCCGACGACATACTTCTGATTTTAACAAATCTGTCACAAATTCCAAGAGTATTGTCGAAAATCGGGCATTGCTTACGCAAATTTAGGCTAGAACTCAATGTAAATAAAACCGAAATACTAATTCGGGACCCTTCCCGGACTGAAAACCTAGATGGGCGAATTTAAGCAACGGGTAGTCACGAAGCTAAAATACCAAGCAGCATACTTAAAAAGTTCTCTAAGTCACCGGGAGACGGTCGCTGATCGCTGTCATAAGGCCCTAAAAGCATATCCCGCGATAGTTCCATTCATAAGAACCTTTCAGCAGAAGTGAAAAACAGTGATAAGAAGATATCATGCAGTAATAACACCAATAGTTCTATATTCCCTGAAAGTTTCAACCTTAGTTATGGAAAAAACAGGGATCGTTTACGTGATTTGGAATGGACCATCGTCTTTGGCATATACAACGCTTCTCGTCATGAATCAGGTAACACACTAGGAATGGATACTGGCTCGTTCGATGTAGATGTTGTACTACAAGCTCGCACAATAGTGAAGAAGGTTCGCATGACCCGTCTTCTGAATTGGGCACATGTCACGAGGAAGGTTGAAGGAAGGAGAAATTCAAAAGCTTGCCTTACAATACGAAATACAAGATACGTTCAAGCGAGGGCGCCCATGTTATAACTGGAAAACAAGCCAGTAGTGCACGAAGCTATCACCAGAATACCCCCGCAAGCTCGCCGAAAACCGAGAACGTTTTAAATCCTTTGCAGAACACATGATGCCAAATCTAACCGAGGAGGCACCCACAGAGGGTGACTACGAATCAGATTTTGAAGGATTCCCACACGAAGCCGAAACGGCCTCGTAGGAACTTTTGCTCCAAGCAATTATTGGACACGAAAGCCTCTTCCTCTTCTAGATTTGAACGAACATTATTCGCTCAGCCGTTGTCTTGATCATTCGCGTCAGGTGATTGAAATCCCTGACAGTATTTTTGCGGAGATAATATTTTAAATGATGTTGCCTTCATTTAGGCGCTACTGGATGTGTTAGGAAATGAAATTACCGGAGCAATTTGCGATAAGGGCGAACATGCAGAATGTAAACAGAAGGGGAATGATGATTGCAATATAGCAAGAAGAATTTCAAATCGTAATCCACAAATTAACGTATAAATTCAAATACAATCTAGCATACAGACAGAGAATAAATCTAGCTTCTGATTACTTCTAATACTGATGGAAATTCGTTCCTTTTTCATTAAAATTCGCTCATTTTTAATATTCGCCTGGCAACGCTAGTATGTTTGATTACACCACTTTCGATAGTAAAGAATGGACTCGGAAAAAATGCGACACTTTGTTTTGGGTGTAACTTTTTATCGCGTGGGTAAAAATTAATGAGATTTTGGGTAATACTAGTTTAGAGTGTTATGTTTATGTGTGCAAAATTTTATCGCGATTTAAGTCAAGTAGTTTTCAAGATGTATTCGGAACAAGAAGAGCTACGCCAGCAAATCTTGGGCGCGGTGCTCGATAATCCTGGTCAGTCGCACAGATAGATCGGCAAAAGGCTTGGAATCCACCATTCCACCGTGTCTCGCGTTGTGAGGATGTTCCAGGAGACGAAGACCATCGAGCGGCGCGCTGGAAGCGGCCAAAAACCGAAAACGGAATACCCAGAGAAGGCGTGGAAGATAAGGCAGTATTTTAAGAATTCGTGAAGTTGTTCGTCCAGCAGACCATGAAGCGGGCTGGGCTACGTGTTTTTAAGGTCAGGAAGGCGCCAAACCGGAAAAAATCTGGAAGAGAAAGATGGACAAATTCGCGAAGAAGTACTTGTTGTGGCAGGCGATCTGCGAGTGCGGACGGTACAGCAAGCCGTTCGTTACAACCGGCACCATAAACGGGCAGATTTATCGAGAGGAATGCTTGCAGAAGCGTTTGCTGTCCTTCCTCCGCTCTCACCGTGGTCCCACGCTGTTCTGGCCGGATCTTGCTTCGTGCCATTACGCCAAGCCTGTAATGAATTGGTACGAAGCGAAGGGCGTTAATGTGGTTCCGAAGGAGGCGAACTCGCCATGTACACCAGAACTTCGTCCGATCGAAAAATTTTGGGCGATAATGAAGAAGAAGTTGAAGAAAAGCGGAAAAACATTCAAAGCCGATGAAGCTTTGAAGAAAAACTGGGAGAAATTGTGTAAGGAAGATGGACAGAGCCTCGCCCAAGATCTCGTGAGCAGTGTTAAGAGAAATGTACGAGCATTCAGCTTGGGGGAGGAAATTCAATAAATAAATTATGCCAAAATATAGTTAATATATAGTTATTTAATCCCTGAACATTTGAGAAGTATCCGATGTAAAATGAATTTTTGGTGATCATTTTTGTGTGTCTCATTTTTTCCGAGTCCATTCTTTAGCCCCACAAGTACTGAAAATAACTGTAACACCCTATACTATTCGCCTATTTTTGACACTTCCGTAGGTTTCGCCTTTTACTTTTCGCCGTTGTTTTGATTATTTTGTCAGTATCACCTTTTACTTTTCGCCCAGTTTATGTTTTGATTTAAATTACGTTTTCACTTTGTCAACAATCAATATGGCGTAAATCGCAAAGTAAATTGTTTTGATAATGAAATAACTTCACGCCCTTTGCAAAATCAATATTGAATGGAAATTATTATTGAAAGCTAAATTTCAGACTCAGACTCATATGAAATCGAAAACCGTTAAACAATTTGGATATTTTGTTCACAATTGTCTCGTTTCGTGATTCGTCTTAGAAAGGATGTGATATCTCAGCGAATGCGTCTCGAAATTTCGACAATACATTACTTTACTCTGATATTGCTAATCTCTATTTATCACATGGCTTACACGGTTGCAACGATGTTTTTACCCTACCAACATTGTATGTTTAATGACTACCTACGAATCGTATTTTAGTTGAATTAAAAAAAGAACGCACTACGCATTTATTGAAAAACCTAATCAAAACACTAAATAACTGTCTCGTTTGCAGATTTTTTTTTTCACAACTGCCGGTACCGATTGTACACTTTTCTTCCCGAAGGTATTCTTAATTAAACTGCATTGATTTAGTTTTAAGTTTCACTGTCTGTGGTGGTAACTGTATAAGTATGTAACTCTAAAACATGTATGGTTTTTAGTGCCGTAGGAAATGACAGTTTTCGACATAACGTAATTATTATTTCCGGTTTTTTAAACGTTTCAACAAGTAGAAAATATTCTATAACAAATATAATCACGAACGATCGGTCGGTCGGTTCGTCGACGCTGGTTGTCTTCAGCTCACCTTGTTGATCATCTTGACCAGCTCGGTGTAGAGAATGCAGTTGCGGCTGCGAGGCTTGCAGATTTCCCGATGGTCAAGGTGCACGCCGCAAACATCGCCGATGCCGGGATCTGTCGCAATCAGCCAATGAACGAAGCACATGGAAATATCGAGAAAAGAAAATCAATCGAAGCGTAACCGTTAGTGATGTTGCATGTTGAAACTTACCGGCCGAGTCGATTCCGACAATACGAAGGTATAAAACCGACATGAGTGTCAATGCCGTTTCCACGAAGCTGAACACATCGATCTTGAGGTGGCCACCCTGGTAAAGCGCTACAAAGCGACGGTGCAATTCCAGAATGCTGGCACAATCTGAAATTTGAATTAAATCGTTAATGTTTTGAGATGTCTTATAATAATGAAATTTCCAAACTTACTTTTCTGAATTTCAGTTAACTCGACAGATTGACGCATCAAAGGTAGATTGAAATCCGCCAGCGGAGATCCCCTGTGCGGTACCGAATAGAAAAACGTGCCACGGGACGATCGCCAAAGTGGTTCAGCTGCCGGTCGACCACTTTCCCAGGAATCGACGATGATTTGCTTGATGAAGATGCCCCCCTTTGAATGACCAACCCACACAATCGGGTGCCCTCTGCCTACACCTTTGGCTATGAGCATATCAGCCATCTCGCGTGATCGGTCCACTAGGTTAGATCTGCGGCAAACAATACAAAATAAATCAAATTTCTTACATAGTGCTAACCCAGGAAAAATCTTACCGGTTTCTTTTGGTGATCCAGACCGGCCGCCACAGGTATGGATCAGTTGTATAGTTAATAGCTATTACCCGTACTCCAGGACAATCCAATGGCAACCAATCACCTGGCCAGCAGGGTGACCACGATTCGTCAAACCAGAATCAGAATCAGAATCAGAATCAGAATCAGAATCAGAATCAGAATCAGAATCAGAATCAGAATCAGAATCAGAATCAGAATCAGAATCAGAATCAGAATCAGAATCAGAATCAGAATCAGAATCAGAATCAGAATCAGAATCAGAATCAGAATCAGAATCAGAATCAGAATCAGAATCAGAATCAGAATCAGAATCAGAATCAGAATCAGAATCAGAATCAGAATCAGAATCAGAATCAGAATCAGAATCAGAATCAGAAATCAGAATCAGAATCAGAATCAGAATCAGAATCAGAATCAGAATCAGAATCAGAATCAGAATCAGAATCAGAATCAGAATCAGAATCAGAATCAGAATCAGAATCAGAATCAGAATCAGAATCAGAATCAGAATCAGAATCAGAAATCAGAATCAGAATCAGAATCAGAAATCAGAATCAGAATCAGAATCAGAATCAGAATCAGAATCAGAATCAGAATCAGAATCAGAATCAGAATCAGAATCAGAATCAGAATCAGAATCAGAATCAGAATCAGAATCAGAATCAGAATCAGAATCAGAATCAGAATCAGAAATCAGAATCAGAATCAGAATCAGAATCAGAATCAGAATCAGAATCAGAATCAGAATCAGAATCAGAATCAGAATCAGAATCAGAATCAGAATCAGAATCAGAATCAGAATCAGAATCAGAATCAGAATCAGAATCAGAAATCAGAATCAGAATCAGAATCAGAATCAGAATCAGAATCAGAATCAGAATCAGAATCAGAATCAGAATCAGAATCAGAATCAGAATCAGAATCAGAATCAGAATCAGAATCAGAATCAAAATCAGAATCAGAATCAGAATCAGAAATCAGAATCAGAATCAGAATCAGAATCAGAATCAGAATCAGAATCAGAATCAGAATCAGAATCAGAATCAGAATCAGAATCAGAATCAGAAAGAATCAGAATCAGAATCAGAATCAGAATCAGAATCAGAATCAGAATCAGAATCAGAATCAGAAATCAGAATCAGAATCAGAATCAGAATCAGAATCAGAATCAGAAATCAGAATCAGAATCAGAATCAGAATCAGAATCAGAATCAGAAATCAGAATCAGAAATCAGAATCAGAAAGAATCAGAATCAGAATCAGAATCAGAATCAGAATCAGAATCAGAATCAGAATCAGAATCAGAATCAGAATCAGAATCAGAATCAGAATCAGAATCAGAATCAGAATCAGAATCAGAATCAGAAATCAGAATCAGAAATCAGAATCAGAATCAGAATCAGAATCAGAATCAGAATCAGAATCAGAATCAGAATCAGAATCAGAATCAGAATCAGAATCAGAATCAGAATCAGAATCAGAATCAGAAATCAGAATCAGAATCAGAATCAGAATCAGAATCAGAATCAGAATCAGAATCAGAATCAGAATCAGAATCAGAATCAGAATCAGAATCAGAATCAGAATCAGAAATCAGAATCAGAATCAGAATCAGAAATCAGAATCAGAAATCAGAATCAGAAATCAGAATCAGAATCAGAATCAGAATCAGAATCAGAATCAGAATCAGAATCAGAATCAGAATCAGAATCAGAATCAGAATCAGAATCAGAATCAGAATCAGAATCAGAATCAGAATCAGAAATCAGAATCAGAATCAGAATCAGAATCAGAATCAGAAATCAGAATCAGAACTCAGAATCAGAACTCAGAATCAGAATCAGAATCAGAATCAGAATCAGAATCAGAATCAGAATCAGAATCAGAATCAGAATCAGAATCAGAATCAGAATCAGAATCAGAATCAGAATCAGAATCATGAATCAGAATCAGAATCAGAATCAGAATCAGAATCAGAATCAGAATCAGAATCTGAATCAATAGGTACGGCTCCGGGGTTTATTGCTCCAATCTGGTTGCCATCGCTACAACATATAGTGTATTAAGGCTGCGACATAGTGCCACAAATCGAATTCACCTTGAACCGAGGACAAGCTCATCGACACGGTGTTGGCGGCAAAGGCGAAAAGCGTCGTCAGCAGGCCACGACTTTCGCGCATCTTTCGCAGCAGCTGCAGTAGGCGGAATCCGCGCAATCCGTTCCATCCCCGCGCTAGGCCGTGGGTCAGTGGCAACAGTAGCCGGAAAAGTACGCTCAGCGCCACGCGGACTCGGTTGTTGGGCGATCTGTGGGAAAATGAATGAGAAAATTGAGTTGGGCTGTAGCAAAAAGTGTGTGAGATATGTATTTAAAATTCTAATGTCGAATTGCTTGAGTTACCGAATTACATTAAGCATAACTTTTTTGTGATTCTAGGTGAGATTGTGATTATTTTGTCTCAATGGTAACTACACACTTAGCTTCTAATTAGACATATCATGGTACGTCCAATAGATAGATGGTACGTCCAAGAAAATTATTTATTCACAATTTTGAAGCATAATAGTCACTACGCACTCTGGTTTTTTTAAAATGTATATATAAGAACAAAAAAAGCCTAAAACGGCTGACCTCCCATGGACATGCCAGTTTAGTTTTTTATATACCTTGAGGTCAATGAACATAATAAAGTTTCTAAAAAATGCTCTCAATCTTTTTCACGCTTTCAATATAACTTTGTGGGTGTAAAGATGGATTACGTCACATTAAATATAGTGAGTCATACTTAGTAGGTTTAATAAGTGCGCTAATTCCAACAGGCAAAGAATTAACCTCGAACATAAAAAATGCTTCCTAATCGCTATTTTTCGGAAATCTTCTGAACCTTTGGAAATACCCACAATTCTAAGACTCATTTTTATTTAATTCACGTATATGTATTTATTTATTTATTTAACTATTAATTTATTAAATTATTTATTTATGAATAATTTTATTCATTTATTACCTCAATCTCATCTAATGTATCTGTCTAAATGAGGGCCACGATGAGAAGAATAACACAGTGTAACAGTGATTCGGAACTTTTGAAGTGACATAGTAGAGATTGTTTATCTGGTCGAACATAACACAAAACCGTGTTCGAAATGTTTGTAACACCCTAAAAAAAATATTTATTGTTAAAAAACCGTTTTTTGGTACTTTTTTGCGCATAAAAATTCGTACACGCGCATTTTTCAACCAATTTCAAAATTTTTGGCGAATTTGAATAGCTTTTTATTGTAGCTTTATGAAAAAAATATATCTCCGTTTAATTTGAACGAGAAAGAAAAAATATTTACGTAAAAATCTGACTTTTTGGCGTATTTTTGTGTTTTTCGATTTTGACGATTTTTTTTGGTACAACTCATTAAAATTGCGTAATGTAGGACACATATCGTTGTTGTTGCATTAATTTTGAATAAAACAAGGTAAATTTCATTCAAAAATAATGAGAATTGACAAAGTTACGACGCTTTTCCGACAACTGTCAAACTTGCCGTTACCGTTCCGTTTTGCGCAAACATCGTGTTTTGGCCAGAAATGCTGTCTAAAAGATCAGCACGTAACACCATGCCGTTATTTCCCCCGGAAGGTGTTACAGTAAACAACGATGGAGGAAATTCGTCCAGTTTCATCGCATTAGTGAATACGTGAAGAATTGTGTCTCGAAGAAAAAGGCAAGATGTGTGATAAGCGCAACAACTTTTGTTGCGTCTGCGGTTTATTGGTTGACAAGAATCATCGATTTGAGTTAAGAACAAATAAAACTGTGGTTGAAGCGTTCAACCTCTTTTCCAAATGCTCATACGTGGAAAGTGCTTGGTATGAACCCGAATATATTTGTTCGGTGTGCTGTACCACATTAAAAAAAATGGAAAACCGGTAAATGTGATGACCTGCGTTTGCCATTCGTGACTCCCATGGTTTGGCATTATCAAATATATCACAAGCCGGAGGATTGCTACTTCTTCCAAACAAAAATCACTGGTCACCACCATAAAACTCGCCACCTCATAAAATATGCGGATGTGGTGACTGTATCGAAACCTGTCGCAAGGGGAGAACAAGATCTGTCAACTACAGGCAAACATCCTGCAAATTTTCCTGAATCAAGCAACGAACCTACCGATGAGGGAAATGATGAACCTTATATTCCAACCGGAGCAATAGGAGCCGAACGACATTTCGTGTCAAATCAGGATTATCGTGATCTTGTGCGCGATTTGGAACTGTCTTTAAGACAAACAGAGATTCTGGCCTCCAGATTGAAGCAGTGGAATATAGTAGACAGTGACTTCAAAGTAACGTCTGCACGAGATAGAGACCTATCCTCGTTCGAACAAATTTTTGAATTTGATGATACCGATAACAACCTTGTGTATTGCGTTGATGTGGATACATTGTTTGATGCACTCGACCACAAGCACTGTCGACAAGATTGGCGATTATTTCTAGACGGTTCCTGCTAAAGTGAGTATTTAATGTGTTACGAGTTTATGAAAACGAAAACGAATGAAAAGTTAGAGTAAAATTTTGAAATTCGTTTTCAAATTACTATCATCATAGGTCTGAAAGCAGTATTGCTGCACAACAAAAATGAATTGCCATCAGTTCCAGTAGCATACGCTACTGAATGTATCAAACGATGGAAAAAATTCTACGATTGATAAATTACAATAAATTTCGCTGGCAGATTATCTCTGACCTCAAAGTCCTGACAATTTTGCTTGGAATGCAGGGAGGCTACACTAAATATCCATGTTATTTTTGTGAATGGGACAGTCGGGCAAAAAATCATTACAAGTGTAACAACTGGCCACCGCGAAAGATGATTCAAATAGGCAAAAAGAATGTCCTTAACATTCCATTAGTGAAGACTGATGATATTATTTTGCCGCCATTACACTTGAAATTGGGATACATGAAACAGTTTGTTAAACGACTCGACAAGAACAGCGAGGCTTCTCTACACCTGAAACTTGTATTCTCCAAATTAAGTGACGCTAAGATTAAAGAAGGTACTTATAAAAATTTCACAACACAACACATTCTTCGAAAAAAAAATCATCCCAATGTATTTTAATGCTCTGATTATTATGAATTACAGGCATTTTCGTTGGACCGCAGATTCGTAAGCTTATGACTGATAAGGACTTTGTAAAGAAATTGAACCAAGTAGAGAAAAGAGCATGGCTTAGTTTTATTTCTTTGTGCCAAAACTTTCTTGGAAACGTCAGAAGCTCGAATTACGTTGAGGTGGTCCATGAGTTTTTGGAAGCCTATGGAGAGATGTTAATAAAAATTCATTTTTTGCATTCTCATTTGGATTTTTTCCCAGACAATCTCGGTCAATTCAGCGACGAACAAGGTGAACGATTCCACCAAGAAGTATCAAGGATTGAAAAAAGGTTTACAGGAAAGAACCAAGTTAGGATGATAGCTAACTACTGCTGGTCACTGAAACGTGAAACCGATGACTCGTCTTATAAACGCAGAAGATCAAGCAAACATTTTTAACTTAAATCTATCCGAATATTCTCTGTCGTTCTGCTTTGAGTGCAAATTTGAAGAGACAAGATTTAAAAAACAAGAGAAATAGTATGTTATAAAATCATTTAAAATATAATCCGGAATGTTAATTTTTCATTGAAAGTTCGAATGGCCCTCCCATTTTGCTTATTCCTTTCCTGTATACATTGTTACTCCGGAGCGCTCTCAACGTTGATTTTTTTTTCTTTTGGGAAAAGCGTCGTAACTTTGAAAATTTTCATTATATTTAGATGAAATATACATTGTTTTATTCAGAACTGATTAGACCACAACAATATGTGTTCTACATTAGGCAACTTTAATGAGTTGTACCAAAAAAATGGCGTCAAAATCGAAAAAACACGAAAAAAAAACCAAAATTTCAGATTTTTTCGTAAATATTTTTTCCTTCTCGTTCAAAACAAACGGAAATAAATTTTTATCTTAAAACCACAATAAAAAGCTATTCAAAAACGCCGGAAATTTTGAAATCGGTTGAAAAATGCCCGTGTAGGAAATTTTGTGCGGAAAAAAGTTCCGAAAAACGGTTTTTTAACAATAAATAAATATTTTTAGGGTGTTACAAATATGTTGAACACGGTTATGTGTTAAAATTGACCAGATAAACAATCTCTACTATGTCACTTTGAATGTTCCTACACTTTTTTTTTTTTTTGTAGCACAGTGTAATTCCAAGCAACCAAAAGTTCGAATTTTACTTGAGATGAGAACTTAGAAGTTCACATTTAGTTGAAATTTAGTTCAATGGAACTTTTTTGCTGAATAACAAGACACTTCATGGACAAACAGAACTTAATTGTCTTCAAAGTATTAATAATATTTAAAGGAACATAAAACTTCGAGAATAGTTTTTTCTTGCTATTCAACCCAACCTTCAAGTTCATATGTTGATAGTTGAGAACTTGATTTGAACTTCAAAAAATCTCTAACACAAAGTTCAATAAAAGTACTAACCGTACTTTTATTCAGCGCAAAAGTTTACAATACATCTATGTTAAACTACTTTCCTACTTTTCGAAGTACACGTAAAGTTCTGAGTAAAACTTTAGAAAATGTAAAAACGATTGTTTACATTTGAAGAGTGATCTGGTGTTGTACTTCAAGTTTGACAAGATACAAGAGCAAAGAATGGATTTTTCAAAAACATTAAAAAAGAACGGCTTATTTTATTACCATCGTAAAAAACTGTTAGCTTAATCAGCTCCTGGATAGTCATGAAGGAAATGAATATTTTTTTGGCTCAGGAAGTACTAGCACATCGGCCCCAAGATTAATCCCAAGTAACTCAAAGAAAATCATCATTTTAGAATGAATTATAATATTTTGTTTTATAAATATATTATAAGTGTTTTGCCAAATATATCACGTTCTGAGCGGTTTGAATCTTTCATATTTTGTAAGATCAACGGGCCAAACCAGTTTTCTTTGACTATGATTAAGCTAAACATACTTTTTTCACTGCTGCGAGTGATTTATTTTTTATAGTTGTTCGTAAAAACATCGTTCTTTACATTTCTAAAACATAAACAGGACAAGATTTTATTGATAATATA
This sequence comes from Aedes koreicus, assembly GCA_024533555.2. Lineage (NCBI taxonomy): Eukaryota > Metazoa > Arthropoda > Insecta > Diptera > Culicidae > Aedes > Aedes koreicus. Next base: position 124,824 of record JAHHFK020003139.1, on the reverse strand, counting down.
AAACACTGTTGAAAAAACATAACATCAACCTTGTTTTGCAAAACATATTTTGTGACATAAGGATGGATTTGTTGTATAAGATTGTGGTTTCATTGCCAACGAAAAGCAAATCGTAGATACTAAGAATAGACTTTTCAATCATCGGAATTGGAATAGTAAAGAAGCTACAAACCTTTCACGCCAAGGACTAGGGTTCGAATCCCATACCTGGCGCTGTTTTATTTTTGTATGAGGTTTTATTTTTTTCACCTTTTGTTTTATAAGGCTGAAAATTTTGTGCTTTTTACGTCATATTAAAGTATGATATGAAGTTAATTGCTTATTAATTGCATGTATTTGTCATTGAACAGTATTTTCAACTTGTTTATAACAAGCTGTGTTGCTTGGGATAATTCGCCCCTAATAACGTAACTCACACCAATACACCCTCAAATATTCTATCAAAACAACATAGCGAATCAAAACAAAAACAAAGATACTAGTACTAGGGTTCTACTAATTAATCACACGAATCCATAAATCTAATATTGGAGATTAACCCTAATTAAAATCAGATTAAAACTACGATCGAATCTATTATAAAACAACAAATAAAAGAATGGTAGATACTATAGGCTATATTGTTCTCAACGATAAGGTAACATTTAAAATTATTATTTTCCACCATAGAATCTATTGTTGATGGCTATTTTACAATAGAAATGCAGGGTAGTTATGTATCTTAACAATAAAACAATCAAGTTTTTCTCGAACAGTTTCAAACAAAAACCATTTATGTTATTGACTTTTTACTGGAAAAGTTTCGCTACAATAGACTTTATTGTCTATAAATTATACTGATAATAGTGTCGTTTTAGTAGAAGTATACATGAACAGTATAGTTTACAGTTCAACAACAAAACTAATTATAATTTTATGGTTTTGTATTGTTAAACTATTGTAAATTTTTATTCGGGAAAAGGTTGCCGGTTCCGCTTATGAAGACATCCTGGCAAGCAACTTCCGAAATTTTAAAGTTGCTGGAGGACAATATTGGTACAAAGGTATTAAGCAGTGTCTGATTGATTTTGTTCGGTAAGACTCAATATAAGTAATTGTACTGACTTATTAACCTTATAGGGTAATCCTATTTTGGCTACTTATTTAAATTACATGGCTATATTCCCAAACACTCAAACTGAGGAGTCGTTACATAGCGTGATTCTAAATTAATCAAAACGATGAAAGATTATAGGGAACAAAAAAGTACTACCTAATGCATGGAATCAACGCTTCGAGTAAAATCATAGCATAAACCACCCAGTCCATATGGCACAGTGGTAAGTATCCCGGTTTTAAAGAGGAGGACACGAGTTCGAGACTAGCTAGTAAGTATTCATGAAAAATTTAATTTAACTAAGAAAATATCATCAATCAATCATTTCATTACACATAGTACTCTAAAAATAAAATTGCGGCAGAATTAGAACAAAATCAAGAACAAAAATGTCGAACACAAATGTCTTTTTTTTTTGGTTTTGTTGAGTTCGTTTGAGGTACTTTTTAAACTGAATAGCATTCTCTACAACCTCTTGAACGAACCTTTTGTGAACTTCAAAGTTTTCTTTAGTAGTTTATAAGATTGCTGCTAGCAGCTTAAGCATTGAATGCGAACTTGAAAGTTCGGTTAATTACTTTAAAAGTAAGCTGAATAGAATTCTCATCATAATCCTTCGATTAGCTGGTTAAGCCAAAAACACCCTTTTATCAGAACTTTTGGTTGCTTGGGTTCCCTCAACTTTTTTTTGAAATATTTGGTATCCGAGAGCAAATATAGTAAATTTGGCATATAATAAGTTATAAGTGATATACGTTATATAATATATTAAGGCACTAATAAGTTTCGCATGTTGCCATGTTAGTTATGCTGGTTAAATATTCCATTAGAACCGCACCAGCGTAAATTTTACCAGAATAATTTCAATTATCAGTGGCCTATAAACGGCAATAGTATCAGTTTGTTAGAAAATAAATAAGTTGCCTGAGAAGAAGCACACTGACGTTAAAGACCTACAGGGTGCAGAAGGAAAAAATACGAATAGGGAAACGGGATGTAATGTCAGCCTAACTCTTTCATTCGGCCTGTACTCCGAATATGTCATAAATTCAGCGATAGTCTACAAAATCATAATGGAATCATGCTGATGTATGCATTCTTAAGCAGTTGAGATTTTATTCGTCAATTTATAGTTATACAGTTGTGTGAGATTTTTGATTTCCTCGACTTTTAAGTCACCATGGCTGCATTGATTAAGCTGAATACATTATAGTCACAATTTTCAAATGACCTAAATTTGGCTAAATTCACGCCGTCGTTCAAGCTCCTCGCCAATAACGATTTACTATTAGAACGTCCGTGGATTAAGAACAAAAACCTCATTGCAGTTAAATCGGAGCTTGATTGCAAAGCTGTGAATCTTGTGGATAGTGATAGCCTGGAGTAAACTGCCGTTCGGATTGTTCAGCCGCAGTTTTCCCTTTATGTCTGCTGCATTTACATTCGGCCAAACAGTAGCCCGGAGAATTACTCGAGGTACGTGGAATCAGTTAACCAAATTCAACGTCTTGCCGATTCCCGTGATGTTATCGTCTGCCTTGGAGACTACAATCTGCCGAATTTAATCTGGCATTTCGATGAACAGTTTCGGGGATACTTGCCAATTAACTCGTCAACTGAACAGGAACTTGCCTTAGTCGAGTCTTTGTTGTCAGCTGGTTTCCATCAAGTAAATGATCTTCTGAACGCGAACGGTAAGCTACTTGACTTGGTGTTCGTAAGTGATCCATGTATCATAGATCTCTTCGAGTCGCCATCTGCTCTATTAAAAATTGACGCTCATCATAAGCCGGTTATTGTAACTGTGGACGCCCGTTCCCGTGAGGAGGAATACCAAGCAGACATCACGACACTACACTATGATTTCACCCGCTGTGATTATGAAGCCGTAAATGCGAGAATTGCTTCCCAGGACTGGAATGAGCTGTTGAACCATGGTTCTCTTGATGTTTCCGTGACGGCTTTCTACGGCACTATTGATCGAATCATCTGTGAAACTGTTCCTGTTAGAACTTACCGGCCTACAAGGCAATTTAACCAATCTTGATGGACGCCACACTCCGTAACCGTCGTAATCGCCTACGAATGCTCAGGAAACGTTTCTTTCGCAACAAAACTACCACGAACACGAGAGCTCTGAAGTTTGTTGAAGAAGAATATCGCCGACTGCAAGATGATCGTTTCCGTGAGTATATTGATCGTATCCAAATGAATTTCCGACAAGACCCTTCATCTTTCTGGGCCTATATCAACAAACGAAAGAGCTCGACCAGGGTTCCCGTTGAGGTTTCGTACCAATCTCGTAGTTCTTGCTCACCGGTCTCTACCGCAAATCTTTTTGCTGAGTTTTTCCGTTCCGTACACGACGACAACTCACCTCCGCTGGCGCAGCATTACTTGGAAGGGCTTCCGTTGTATAATCTTCATCTTCCTTTGGTCACTTTCAATAATGACGATATTCGCGATGCTCTCAGCGCAGTCGATGCATCGAAAGGCCCCGGCCCTGATCACATTCCACCTGTCTTCGTCAAACAGTGTGCTCAGTCGCTGTCTTGTCCCATCGCTACGATCTTCGATCGGTCCGTGACCGAAGGAGTGTTTCCTGCCGCTTGGAAGCTGGCATCAATCACTCCTATCCACAAGGCTGGAAAAACACACAGCGTTGAGAACTACCGACCGATATCAATCCTCAACTGCCTTGCGAAAGTTTTCGAGAAGCAGTTACATGACGCGATGTACCCTGTTGTGCAGTCAGTGATCTCTGAGCATCAACATGGCTTCGTCAAAAAGCGGTCAACGACATCGCATCGAACCTCATGACTTACACCGGTACTGTGATCAACGGGCTCGAGAAGCGATGCCAGGTCGACGCCATTTACATTGACTTTTCAAAAGCGTTCGACAAGGTACCTCATCAACTGGCCATTGAAAAACTGAACCGCCTTGGATTGCCCACTTGGATTATTCAGTGGCTTCAATCGTATTTGTCTTCACGTAAAGTTTTTGTCAAGGTGCCCGATGCTAGATCGGACTTATTTTATATTCCCTCCGGTCAAGGGCAGGGCAGCCACCTTGGCCCTCTCATCAACGATCTGTGCGAAGGTCTCAACTCCGGTAAATTGCTCTATGCGGATGATTTGAAGCTGTTCCGTGCCAGTAAATCGCTTGTAGGTTGCTGTGCATTACAAGCCGATTTAGAACATGTGTCTAGATTTAAACGGAATGCAGATGAATACGGCTAAGTGCAGAGTGATAACTTTCGCTCGTTGTCATTCCACTGTCACGGTCGACTACGGTTTAAACGACATATCACTGGAGAGGGTCACGTCGATCAACGACCTAGGAGTCAAACTTGATCGGAAGCTTCGTTTCAACGAGCACATCTCCGCGAAAGCAACATTTTCAAATATTAGTAGTTTGTTCTTCAGACAAAGTTTGGATTTTCTGTTTATAAGAGGATATAAACATTTGATATATTTATTACATTTGGCTTGAATGCTTTATTTTTGCTTGAAATGTGATCTTTAAAATTTAATTTTTGATCAAGTACCAGACCAAGGTATTTCACTTGACTTGACTAAGAAATTGGAACACCGTTCATAGTAACTATGTGACTACTACTAGGTTTCAAACAGGAAGCTCTAGGTTTATGTGGGAATATTATAATTTGAGTTTTGGAAGCGTTGGGAGAAATCTTCTATTTCTTTAAATAAGAAGAGAAAATGTCTAAACTTTTCTGCAGACTCCTGCAAATGACACGAAGACTTCTTCCTTTAGCGTCATCGGCAAAGCAAGATTTTTGACAGCCCTGAGGCAAATCAGGGAGGTTGGAAGTAAAAATGTTATATAATATCGGCCCAAGAATGGCCAAACTCTGAGGGACTCCTGCTCTAACAAGTAGTCGATCAGATTTGGAATTCTGATAATTTACCTGCAGAGTTCTGTCAGTTAAATAATTTTGGATTAATTTCATAATTAAAGTTTTCGATTTAGCAATCAAACTTTCATGCCAAACACTGCCGAATGCTTTTTTTATGTCTAGAAGGGCAACTCTAGTTGAGCAGCCTTCAGATTTGTTTGAACGAATTAAATTAGTAACTCTTAAGAGTTGATGAGTAGTTGAATGGCCATGGGGAAATCCAAATTGCTCATCTGCAAAAAATGAGTTTGTATTGATGTGAAGCATCGTTCTATTCTATCGTAAACTTATTGGTCTGTAGCTAGAAGCTTCAGCTGGATCTTTCGCGGGCTTCAAAATTGGAACAACATTGGCATTTTTCCATATGTCCGGAAAGTATGCCAAATGAAAACATTTATTAAATAATTTTACCACGAAAGACATGGTACTCACTGGGAGTTTTTTGATGAGTAGGGAAGATGTACCTATATTAATCTCATCACTTTGCAATTCATCCTACTTAAAATAAAACGATATACACGTGACAGGATTAGTTTGTAATGTTTGTTGTAGTTATTTAACGTAAGCAAACATTATTAGAAAACGAAACCGATCCTTCAACTGCCCAATTGTTTGATTCATCGTAGAATGAATATAGGAACAATGAGATTAATATGAGGGCAGTTTCCCTACATAGAAAATTCCATCATCACCTGGAGCTTTCATATTTTTCAACTTTTTAGTTATCCTTTTTTCTTCATCCAAATCAGTGCCCCAGGATTCATCAAAAATATTTTCCCGGGAGTAAATATGCAGAGAACACGTTGATTGTTGTTTTGTTTCACTTTGCGCTGATGATTTATAACACACCGTTTGTGCGATTTGGAAACTCGCAACACACAGGTTACGATCACTTGAGGAAACAATGTTTGCTTCTCGACTTTAGAAGACTTTCGGATTACCAAAAAAATCGGTAATGGCACAGCACTTGATCACTTCTCTAAACTTGACAATACGATGTTGCTTCCATGGTCGTTTATTTCGTACTAACCTATAATGTATATTCAAACATTGTCTACCTCCAATCTATCTACAGCTCATAGCACATTGACCACTTCAAGTGGATAACGATATAGATTGCGGATGAGTGCATCTCATTTCTCTCCGTCTCTTTGCTCTTTTCACTACACTAGGGTGATACTGTTTTACGTTTAGATCGGATTCAATAATTTTAGGAATTTAAGTTAGGTTTAGCATTAAAATTTAGATACATTTAAATTAATCATGTTATTTGTTGTTGCACGAAGCACGTAATTAATTATAATGCTTGAAAACTTGGAAATATCATCCTTATCACATGCAACCCTAGGAGTGGACAGCAATTTCTGCTAGAACCAAAGATGTGAAAAGAAAGTAGGAAAGTGAAAATGAAAAGAAAAAGAGGAAAGTGAGCGTAGGGCAGGTTTGGAAGCGGGATCAACGAGCAGACCGACTTATCCCCACCACCACCACACCACATAGAAAAGGGGGAGAAGGCCCCCCCCACAAACCTTTTTATTTTTTTTTTTAGTGTTTTGGTGGTTTGTTTTTAAGATTTAGATAATTAAATAGGGTAGTTTTAGTTCATTAATAATTCACGAAGTGCCGGTATAATTTAGTTAAATAGTCCGAATTTACACACTTTTCATCAATTAGATCAGTGGTGCTCATCCTGCGGCCCGCGGGCCGCATGCGGCTCGCCGAGGCGGCAAATGCGGCCCGCGATAGCATTTGAGAAATATGAGAACTTCATTGAATATGTAGCTATTTGCTGTTCGATTTGAGTTGCATTTCTTACTGTGCAATAATTGTGATTCTCATAGTTTTATGTGAACAATTTTTACCGTGCTTGTTACACAGATGATGAATGACCAAAAAGGCGGGATAGAAAGAAAGAGAGAATGCAGTCATATTTTCGCTCCCGCAACCACAGGTTCATTCACTTTCACCATTCAGTGTCTGTTGTCAATTGGTTCCGTTCTGTAGTCGCGTGCGTAGTTCTGAGAAGTTTCGAGCAATTATTCAGTGAAAATGGAAGCCAGCACTAGCAAAAAACGGAAAGTGGCTGATGAAGGACGTGTTTTCCAGGAGAAGTGGTCTGAAATGTTTTTCTTTACGTGCATTAATCAAAAACCGGTGTGTATGATTTGCAACGAACTTGTTGCAGTTATGAAGGAATTTAATGTGAAGCGTCACTACGAGTCGAAACATGCGTCAAAAATGGATAAATATGTCGGTGTGGCGCGGGCTGAAAAATGTGCTGAGTTCAGGGGAAATTTGAGTAGCCAGCAAAACTTTTTTGTGAGAAGAAAGCAAGAAAACGAGTTGTGCACAAAGGCAAGTTTCATTATCGCAGAAAAACTCGCTTCCCATTCGAAGCCATTTTCTGATGGCGAGTTTGTTAAGGAATGTATGGAAGCTGTGGTTCAAATGATTTGTCCCGAAAAAAGTCGCATCTTTGCGCAAGTGAGTTTGTCGCGGGCGACCATCACCAGGCGGGTTGAAGACATTGCTGAAAAGCTTGTGTTGAGTTTTAAGGAAAAAGTTGCCAGCATTGAATTTTATTCAGTGGCGCTGGATGAGAGCACGGATATATCTGACACAGCTCAATTGGCAGTTTTTATCCGCGGCATATCTAAGAAATTTGAGGTGACTGAGGAATTGGCAAGCCTTTTCCCCATGAAAGGAACGACGAAGGGCATTGATATCTTTAATGCTCTGTGCGCTGTTCTAGAAAAGTTTGATCTACCGCTGAAGAAAATGTCCGGAGTTGTTACCGATGGAGCTCCCGCTATGTGTGGTATGTATTTTGTTTTCCATCTTATTTAAATTATTCAAGCTTATACCGCAGTGTAAAGACGTGCAAGCTCCTTAAAATTCTTGCCTAAAATGTTGTGCTATTTTGAACGTCGCCTTTTGACAGTACTGGCATTATCACATTTATTATGGACATTTGATGTATTTGGCGCTGGTATCAGGCCGTAAGTTTATTTACTTCTTACTTGAAGGGTTGCATACAAATTGATGCAAAATATTCAGCTTTATCAGATTTACGGCCTTGGAAAATTTAGTACCAAGGATGGTTTTAAATTTTAGGTATTTTTCTTCATACATTTATGTATGTTTAAATTGATTTATTTATCAATTATGTTTGAGCTTGTTTGTCTGTTCTCTGTGCTTAATCATTTTATTACTGAAAAAAAAAAGTTTTTTCATAGGAAAACATGAAGGTGCAATTGCCCATTTTCGAAAATTACCATTGCATCGTGCACCAGGAGAACCTCTGCGCCAAAAGCGTGGGATTCAAAGATGTCATGAAAGATGTCATCAAAATAGTTAATTTCATCCGATCGCACGCATTGAACCATCGAAAATTTCAGGCTCTTCTAGTAGACACGGATGCAGAATATGGTGACGCACCGTATTATACTGAGGTACGTTGGCTGAGCAGGGGAAAGGTGCTGCGACGCGTATTTGATCTTCGGAAAGAAATCGTCGAATTCATGGAGAGCAAAGGTAAATCAGTGAAGTTTTTCGATAATGCGGAGTGGGTGACAGATCTGGCTTTCCTGACTGACATTACAACGCACCTGAACGATTTGAATTTAAGTCTCCAGGGTAAAGGCAAATTGGTGCACAGCATGTTTAATCAAATCAGTACATTTGAAAACAAACTCGTGTTGTGGGAGAAACAGATGAAAATTCTAAATTTTGCCCATTTCTCTACTCTCGGAAAATGCAATGTGACGTTGACTAAAAAATACGTTGACGCACTCCAAACAATGAAAAATGATTTTTCTCGTAGATTTGGAGATTTCAAAGCGCATGACAAAATTCTAAAACTTTTTTCTGCTCCATTCAGTGTTGATGCTGAACAAGCCCCAGATAATATCCAAATGGAACTAATTGAGTTACAGTGCGACACGGAACTGCGAGAAAAATTTGATCGACATGATTTGTTGGAGTTCTATGCCAAATTTGTTCCGGAAGAGCGCTTCCCAGAGCTGCGAAATCATGCTCTTTTCGTAGCTTCTTTGTTTGGATCCACATACATTTGTGAACAACTGTTTTCCGTTATGAAGAAAGTAAAGTCAAAAGCAAGAAATAAGATAAGTGATGAACATTTGGACAATTCATTGCGTATTTCGACCTCTAGCATGAAGGCTGATCTCGATAAGCTTGCTCAAGAAAAGTGTAAGTGAATTATGTATTAAAATGCGAAAAGTTTTTTTTTTATTGATTTTCAAATAAATTGAATGTGATATAAATCTTCAGTTTGTTGTTTGTATTTTTTTTTATTTTGGAAGAAAGAGCATTGCTTTACATTTCAGGTACATCTACTAGTAACGTGTTCTCAAATAAGCTGTATTTTATTAATTATTTTAAGCCATTAAAAATAACTCATTGCGGCCCGTGGCATTGACGCAAAATTTCATTTTGGCCCGCTGCAAGCATCTACCTGAGCACCACTGAATTAGATAGTAAAAACTAGGTATTGGTTGTATTCTTTTTAAATGGCGTATCTAAGCTAAAACAAAAGCAACAAAATCTGTATAGTAGGAGTTATAATGTTTTTAATACGGATGGATCACATAGTAAAATTGTTTAAGTATTTTAAAGTTGCTTAATGTTGATTTGTTTTGCGAAACTCGGCTTATGGGAAATGCGAATCTAGCTTGAAATAAAATTTATAAGACAATAATAGAAATAAATTTCACGAAGATTCTGTGAAACCTAAAAGATGAGACGAACTTGCATCCACAAATAGACCTAATATGGACATTAGATCAATATCCGTCGAAAGATGTAGTCTTTAAAAAGCATGTTCGTAGTTTAGAACAACAAACGCCTTATCAAACTTATTGAAACTAATGTATAACTAGTTGAATATTGTTTCCAGCTCAATTAGTTTATGAGTTTCAATTATAAATGTAATCGATCGCTGCATATTAGGCTGAGTCAAGAAATATGTTTCAACTCCATTATTGAGTAAATTTGTGAAACTTTTGACTTATATCTGTTCATAGTGTATTTGTTTGTGTTTACTTTCAAGTGCAGCACATCGAAATTTGCTTCATTGCAAATTTGTGAAAATGTACGCCAACGAAGTGATAACGAAAACTTCTTGAAACCATCGTCTCATTTGTTGCTCGGTCACGATGGTTCTGTTTTCAGACAGAGTGCTTGGCACCCTTGGCGAAGCGGTTGGATGGCGATTCCAAAAACCGGTAGCCCACCCTTCCTGGAACTCAATTTTTGAAAGGGTTTTTGATTTTCATCTGTCTTAGGTACTGAGCTACATCAGCTCGAAGGTGTTGCCTATTTACAGCGAGCCCTGCTTTGGCCATGTCAACAATTCATTTGACAATACGATTCTCACCCTCAAGACTGGGAACTGTAGGAGCTCCAAGTGAATTTGTGTACCGGTTCTTGATTTTATCGCGGATTGTGCTTTCCTGTACAAATATCCGAATGGCAGTTCGAATGGTGGCTCCACTTCTACCAAGGTTTAAGCGTTGTGCAATCAACCCACAGCGACGGAATTCGTTTTTTCAGAGCCATTCCGGAACAGAAACTCAAACACGGAATTAGGAAATCATAAATTAGCCGATGCCCTTAATCCGTGGTTAAGATTTTGATAACAAAAATGTACGAAAACTAAAATAATTGAGTGAATTCCATGTTAACTCGATTATTCATACGTGCAGCAACACAATCGATTCGTTTCACCATGATTTTCACTGAAAAAAACACACCAAGCTTTTTTTCACGTCCATATCAACGCAGCTAAGCCTGAGCAAAACAAAAAATGTCAGTTCATGACAAGAATTTTTATTTAAATTTTTAACCCGTACGCGAGTGATTGAGGTCCAGTTAGTGATGCCTTTGTGTAGTTGGTTATATTCTCTAATATTTGCGGTAATGATTGCTAAAATAATCAATCAAGATCTCAAAATATTCCTTATTCTATGTTGAAAGCACGGAGTTAGGCGCTGCGCGGAGTTAGGGCAGGTCACGATAGTCACGCCAAGTCACCAGTCTGAGTTCAAGAACTCCAACCTTACATAATACACCAGGGAATAGCTGAATAGGCTTCGCAACATTTCTACCCATGGGGGTTTTGAATTTCGCGGGAAACACTATTAGTGCACACTAGAAGTGTACAATAATATTGCGTCGCTGCCCACGGGATTGGGGTAGGGTGGGAGAATTGTTGGTGTGTAAGGCTGTAGGAATAAAAAGTTTAGTAATTAATGGTGAAAATCAGTTACCTTCCGATATGTTGGGAATGGTATCTACCAAAATACCTGCTTAGCGTGAAATTACGTTAGAGCTTCTTCTCTCGTTCCGCATGTTGACTTACTCTTCCGTTCCGTGGACTATTTCGTAAGTTCGTGAGAGGATTTTCTATCCAGTTTCGTAAGTTTTATTTCGAATTCTTCAGCAAAACTTCTTCTTGATGACGTAACACATCGTCCATTACCGATGCGTACTCAAAAATTGCATTTTTCTTCAAAAATGTGAAGCTAGAATTATATAAGCAGAATTGCCTCACCATAAAAGACCTCGATACAAGTATAGTATCTAGGGTTACCAATCCCATTTTCATATCATGACCTTTCAGTTCGTGCTATTTTTTTTTTTTTGAAGGTATCTAGCTGGAGCTGCGTGACCTCTACTACGACCAATACATTAGAAGCAACAGCCTATGTTGGCCGCTTGAGCACTAGTTGAAGTAATGAGTATTGGACCGTAGTATTTTTCTAAATTTCAGTTTCAATTTTCCCACGATGATGTTTTGTTATGCAGTCGTTAAATGGAAGCTCAAATTAATACCCTATCCTAGATGTCACGAGCTTTGTTTGATGTTTCCTGGAGATGATAATCCGGGGCAAAGTACCGTCTAAGTTAATAAACCCCAGTCCTGAAGTCATCTCCAGGCCGTATGCAGTAGTAACTAGATTTCAAAAGGACATGTAAATTGCTAAACAATAATTCTTAGGGGCGACATTCAGGCCTTTGATGTAGTCTATGTTGACAACTAGTAGTACTGAAGTCAACCCCAAGAAGTATTGCGACAAGAGTATTCATAATATTTATTATTCATACAGCGAATGATATTTCTAGACAACCCTCAATTGCAATTGTGTGCCTATGATGGCCACTTACAGCACTGCGGTATCTTTTTTTTTCCACCCATTAATTAAATTATAAAAAAGGAAATATGTAGATCAAGAAAAAGCTGCTAACTTTTACCTTTAATGGTTTAATTCCATTTATATTTCTTAATTGGAATAAAATTATTCATTAATATCATTAACAGATTGCAATGATCGGGGTTGGTTTTTGAAAATTTTCTAGTGATTATGCCGGGAGGATTAGTCTATGGTGACCAAATAAACACCTGGCTTTCAACATCAGTTCACATAGTCTTCTTGATTTTTTTTGGGATTCAGTATCAGTCAGTATACGTGTTTTGTTGTCCAGGTATTTGTTAAAGTCCGTGTATTTGTACTTGTCCGTGTCATTGTATTGTTAGTGATAATCTTGTCAGTGCAATTTTTGGTATCTGCGCAATTTTATATAGTACAGGTGTGACAATGTAACAGCTGTCTCCCTTATTCTACGCTCCCAAATGGAACAAAGTATTTGACGTTAAATTCATCGGGAAAATAAACTGCTCTGTTGGACATGGATATTTGTGGACGGTCTTTTAATATATAGTTATGTTTGTATGTATTATGTGTATGTAGTTTTGGAAATGTTAAATCATTTACTTACTCACACTGTTGTTATTATTATTAGCTTTTGATTTGTTGGGAACATACCGCTTTAGATGATACTTGCATGCATGTGATTCGTCCACGTAGGTCTTTCTTGGGAGGCTACTCAGTCTTGTTCCAACCGGAGGCCGAGATATCTGACTATCCAGGTTGCGTCGCCACGAAACTCGGATTTTCTTCCACTGTTACCCTACCAGAGTCCAAGCCTAGCCTTCCTGATTCTTGTATTGTTTCTTTTTTCGTTCTACAAGTATATAAAAATATTCGCTCCTCTGCCAAAAACAGCCAAACCAAACGTAGAATCTGTGTGCTGATGCTTTCCAGAAACTTGCAGACCCATAATAAAACTCAATTATAATAAAAGTATTGAAATTAATAGACGGTTCTTTGAATAGCAGTAATATAATTGAAATTATGCAAATTCTATATAGTATGAAAATAAGGAAAGGTGTCGAATTAAAAGTTAATATGCTACTACTAGAGGGTTCAAATGCACTTCTGGCCCACATTACCCCTGGCAATACTGGTTTGCATCTTTCCCGTTTGGGTAAAGATCCAGATAAGCCCTGGATCCTGGTAGTTTTCAAGCTACCTCAAGATTTTGCCAACGCCCAGTGATGACCTTTCAGTTCGTGTTTTTTTTTGTCGGTTTACTGGCGGGGCTCTGAATAGAGTAGAAACCTCTACGCCAGGCCTTTGATGATATCGTTGCGTAAATCCTTTCGAATCATTTTGCCAGCCGTACACGGAACATGTCGTCCAAGAAGACGCTGTTGCAAATGATTCGGAAGGGGCCACGTTTGAGTTTTTTGAGTCCTTTCGTCTGTTTCTTCAATTGTCTGTTTGTTATTTTGTTAGTTCGTGTTACGTATATAAGTTTAATAAGTCTTCCGAAGCAGTTTTCTCGAATCAAAAATAAAAAAATTATTGTATTGTACCTTGTGCGTTAGAATGATATAACTTAACTCCTTTTGATGCATTTCACCAGCCGTACAAGGATCATGTCGTCCATAGAGACGCTGTTGACACTGCCCACATTTTCAAGATGGCTTTCCTTTTCTCTCAGCCATGTTCATGTCAACTGTTTTGTATGGTGCCGTGTCGTCTTTTTGTCTGTTTGTTATTTAGTTCATCAGTTTGTAAGTTTAATAAGGTGTTTTACTTATCTTCGTTATTTTTTCATGATTTCTGTAGTCTTTTGTAGTTTGTGAATTTCTTCATCTTCTGTTTGTCTGGAGCCGCTTGTGATTTGAGTAGTTTGTTTGGCTATTAGCAGTCTTCTGGCGCCGTGGCTGTTTGCTCTGTAGTGTTAAGTTAATACATCACTCACCACTCGGTGTACACTCTAAAAGCTGCATGTTCTTCAAAACTTGAATGTTCCTAGAATTAAATAAGCAAAATTGCCTCACGCCAAAAGACCCCGATAAAAGTATAGCATCTAGGGTTACCATTCCCATTTTCATCTCATTTCAGGTCTCGTACTTTTTATTCATTGTTATTTAGATTATTTTTATTTGTTGTTGAAAGCAAGCCACAAAAGGAATCAATTGATTGATACATTAAACCTACATTTCCGATTAACATGAATAATGGATCATGAGATGAACAATGGAACAGTTCCCCTATGTGGTAATGCTTTCCAAAAGTGTGCTGATTTTTGATAATAAACTATTTCAGCTTTTTCAACTGATTCTATCTGATCAAATGCAGCATTTCTACTATTTGCAAATACTGTACTTGACCATTGATCACCATCTCAGAACTATAATGTTCATCGATAAGAAGTACTAGAGGATTTGCAGAAGCACTTTTGGGATGCATTTCCACTGATCTGGCAACACTTGTGTGCTTCTTTTCAAAATGCTAAAGAACCAGACCAGCCCTGGGACCTGGTAGTTGAAGTTAAACTACCTCAAGGTTTTGTCAGTGCCCATGGGATGTTATTTAGCCACAGATTATCGTATCAAAAAGTCTATACAGGATGGTTTAAAGCGGCGGAAACCTGGAAGTGGAGCTCCACGGTTCGATCAAATCGGTTCACGCAAAGATTGCCCGCAACTCAGTACGTTCCATCAGGAATTTTGGCAAGAAGGCCTACATTTCTGAAAAATCTATGCAAAATTTAAAAAAAAAAAACTTCCATGCATCTTCCAGCGCTACAGTAAAACGCCACCTGATTACGGAGTGGGGAACTACGAGTTACTCGTTCGAAGAGATCGCTTTCTTCGTTGAAGAAAAAAAGAACAATTCTATTCTCCCACGAAAAGCTGTTCAACATCGATGCTGTGCTGTTTAAGTTCCAACCAAACATCCGGCTGGTGTCATGGCAGTTTGGCTTGGTAGCGTCTAACGGTTTGAAAATTCCACCTTTTTTCATTGATGCTTCCCTGGGCAACTGCCCTGAGGATCGATACGTTGTCCTAACAGGAATGAGATCCAAGCCACACGTTAAATCGGATCCAACGATGGCTGACGGAAAACATGAAGTTTTGGCTGAAAGATTTGTGGCCTCTTAGCTCACCCTAGTATGAAGACTCTGAAGTATGTCATAACGCGCACGTGGCAGTTGATGTCGGAGAAATACGTTCGAAAGGCTAGACGTGTTCTAGCGTCCGGTGTCTTCTTGAGGCTATCATTGATAGAAATACCATTATCACCGGATCAGTACTTCATTTTCACGGATAGTCTCAGTTCCATAGAGGCTATTCGCTCATTGAGACCGGTAAAGCACTCCTCGTATTTTCTCATGACAATACAGGAGCTTCTAAGTGCTTTATCTTCGCGTTATTTTATCATCACCTTTGTATGGGTCCCATCTCATTGTTCAATTCCGGGCAATGAGAAAGCGGACTCGCTTGCAAAGGTGGGCGCTATGGAAGGCGATATTTGTGATCGACAAATCGCCTTCAACGATTTTTTTCTTATTTTTCGTCAACAGTCACTCGTCAGCTGGCAGTATAAATGGAGTAAAGGAGATTTGGGGCGATGGCAACATTCTATCATCCCAAAGGTGTCGAAGAAATCTTGGTTTAGGGGGATGGATGTGGGTCGAGACTTCATTCGTGTCATGTCTCGCCTCATGTCCCATCATTATTCTTTGAACGCTCATTTATACCGGGTTGGGCTGAGCGACAGCAATCTCTGTGAGTGTGGACAAGGCTATCAGGACGCAGATCACGTTATTTGGTCTTGTGCTGAGCATCGTGGAGTCAGATCTGAGCTTTATGATTCTCTTCGGGCTCGAGGTAGACAAAACTTTAAATTCTGACGCAGTGGAACACCCGCTGCTACGGAATAATCAGGTTGGGTATAAAGAAAAAGCGAGGTAGATATCAAGCATAATATTTGTTTTGGACTCAGGATAGGTTAGGTACCAGAAATGTTAGCTGTAGGTACAAGTGTTTGTATTTAGAAAATAGGATAAATACGGCAGGTGGCGAAGGTTTTCTTTCAGTCGAGTATTAGTACACGACACTGAAGAAGTCTGCACATTGTAGACGAAATACGCGTATCTGTCAAGATAAGCTATAAAGGTAGTTGGAATTAAATGGAAATTACTAATCATTCTTCTTATTTTCTAGTAATATGTTTATATTATTTTGCTTGAGAAAAATAGTCAACATGTGATACCACCACAACAGGATATGTCTTTGGTTATCATCTCAATGCAGATGGCGTAGGCCCACCAATATCGACCAGATCACATATAGACTGTTCCAGAAAGTATAAGCACACTTTCAAAATAACAAAAAAGTCATGTTTTTTTTAGTTTTAATAACTTTATTTGGCAAATCATATTTGTATTTGTGTTTTATATGATATTTTACTCTCGTTTAATCAAAATATTTAATCATAGCCAAGACTCCTAATTTTTCCTCGAACATGACCCATTAGCTTCTGCACAGTGGTACTTCCCACCTTTTTGACCACTTTTGTCCAATCTTTTTTAGATTTTTGGATGTCATCCGCTGGTTTTATGAATTTTCGAAGCTTTGCTTTGGTTAAAGCCCAAAAAGTCTCGATTGGGCGTGCCTCCGGGCAGTTCAGCGGATTCATGTTTTTCGGCACGAAACATACATTTTGCCTTTTGTACCATTGTAAAGTGTCTTTTGCGTAATGAAATGACGCCAAATCAGGTCAAAACACTACTTGACCTTCGTGCTGCCTGATCATCTAGATGTTTTACCACACTCGCATATTGCCTGCCAACCCATAACCTTCTTACCGAATTTTTCGGTAAAAATTGCCTTCTCCGTTTCGGGGATGTCTTTGTCTTCGCTTTCAGTATAGAATTGTGGTCCGGGAAGCGTTTTGTAATCTAGTTTCACATACGTTTCATCGTCCATTATTATACACCCAGAATTTCTACACAATAACGAATCGTAGAGTTTGCGGGCCCGTGATTTCACGGACGCGGCCTGTTTTGGGTTTTTTCTGCTTCCGGTATGTTTTTAGCCCACGTCTTTCTTTGGCACGCATGACGTTACTCGACGAGCTCCCTAGTTTTTTCGCAACATCCCGAACGGAAGTCGCTGGTTTTCGCTTGTAGGCATCCCTGATCTTTTTATCGATATCCGGACTAACAGGACCGGATTTCCGACCACTCTTCGGCGCATCTTCAAACGTACACTGTTCTCTATATTTTCGAATCGCAGATCGTACCGCTCCGACGCTTACACCCTCTTCCTTGGCCAATTTATAATTATATATAATTATCTATAAAATCCGCTGACAGTGCACCATTTGTGCACGATACTTTTTCGTTCTTCCGGAGTAAGACCGCGCATTTTGATAGGTAACACAAAACTGAGCACTTTTTTGATGCTATATCATTCATAAATGTGCAAACAAAAGGACGCAGCCAAAACATGTTGAAATATTTCATTATATTCAAAGTTACCGTTAAAATAAGGTGTGCTTATACTTTCTGGAACAGTCTATATCCGAGGGGAGGGTTCATTGATATCTCTTTATAAGTGCAAAACAGTAAGCTACGGCTTCGAAACCTTAAGTTAATTCTGGAATGGAAAGACAACATACCTTCATTAGACGGATGGATTAATTGCCAAATTTGGGGTCATTTTTTGGAGAATCCCTCAGCGAAACCCATTATTTACAAAAGTAGTACTGAATAAGTCATTTTATAATTTAGAAGTTGACCGCTTCCCCTTCTGAAGGAGTAAGATATATTAATCAAAACTTAAATTCGACGAGTGCTCAATAGTTTTGTTGATTAGCAATCATTAACAGCGCAAGTTTGATATACCAAACAAAGCGCAAAAAAGCCACCTAATAACCTAAACACACAATAAAAAAAAACAACCATACTCACTCCACCATGACTGCGAATCCATCCGGTTTGGCGTTCATTTTCATCTCACAATCAGCGTTCTTCATAATGAGTTGATCCACCTCGGTGCCACTTTCGGTGGAAGTCCCCGCCGCCGCAGCGATACAGTGGCTGAACACCGTTTCGTTCTGCTGCATCATGCTGCTAGCGGTTATGGCAAACTGTATGGCATTTTGATGATTCCCATCGCCCGCGGCTAGTTGCTGCAAATCACTCGAACAGAACAGGACTTCACTTGACGATTGGCCATCTTCAAACCGACACTGTTCCATAACCACCACCAACTCTGTACTGGCGACACTCACTTATCAATTATTTACGTAGGACAGTAGCTTCGTATTTGCCGTTTTTATTTTATAACACATTCAGCCACACTTCACGCGTAATCATAACAAGTAACTTGAGCTGGCTTTATCACATCGGCGTATTTGATTTTCATATAACACCGAACCAGCTGAGCTTAGGAACATTAAACCGCAGAAATACTTCTTCTTGTTTGATTTTGTTCTTCTTCTTTTTTTTTTTAACCACCCGGGTCAACTTAGAAACTTCTGCTCTCCTTGTCGTCTGTACTTCTGCAATCCGTGACTATTAGTTCGCGTGTGCCAGTCCTCATTGTCACTACAGCCCTATATTGTTCCTAAGGAGAGCGATACTGGCGATGCTGCATTTTGCGCTGTTAATTAAGCTTGATTGATCTGTAATGGAAGAGAATTTATGGGGATAAGTTGTTTGATGTACGTGATCGGAATCGTGTGTCTATTTGATTGTTTATTTTCTACGAGAGGGTGTTTTTTTTTTGTAAGGTGGTACAGCGAACCGGGATGGAAAAGACTGCTCCTGCATTGAAGTGAGGGTGTAGTGCCTTACGATTAGAAGAGACTAATGAGTCGTCATTTGTTAGTTGAATCGGGGTGGTCGATTGAAGGTCTGTATTATTGAGTTTTGTTTCATGCAAATATTGGCAATATTACTGTAAATAAGTGGTAATTTAAATCTAGCTAAATTTACCAGAACTTCATTTTAGTTGTCAACAAGGGGAAGTGTGTTTTTGTATGAGTCGGGTTTGCAGAAACCCATAGATTGAGAAAGGCTACACAAGAATCCAGCTGCATCGAATCTTCCTACATTAAATTAATCTCATTCTCCAATAAAAACGCATACTTACTTGAAGAAAGCTTTTCTTTAAACTGACAGAGTCGAAAACACATTTACAAAAATCTGACAAGTTGATAAAATACTCAAAACAACGTTCTCTCGACACGACATACTGCGATCTGACACCGTTGGTTCAAATTAGTAGAAGCGCTGATACCTGGATATTTCTCGAGTACTGTTTCAATCAGACGTATCTGATTTTGTAAAGTAAGGGGGGAAGTAAAATCCAAACGTTAAATTCTTGAAACCCTTGGCACTTTCATCTATTCTAGGGCCAGCAACACAAGGAATAACATTTCCCTAGCATGATGGTGATGGTACTTTCCGTGAGGGTGCTGAGAGTTTTCAGAAATTTTCGTTTGAATCTTACTTCCCCTCTTTGTTAACAAAATCAGATACGTCTGTTTGAAAAAGTACTCGAGATTTTCTGAAATATTTTCCAAAACAACGCTGCGGAAATTTATATAATAATTTTACGATAGAGGTTTAAGTTCAAGTTAAAAATACTGATAAGTTGTTTTGCCAAAAGACTTTTTACAATCTTAAGAAAAAGCGGTTTCTCTCCAAGTAATTTTAACGCAAACATTGATTGAACCTATTTCATGTTAGTGCAAATCAATCCTCGTGAAACATCTTCTTGTAATGTAAAGGCTTTCCAACTCGTAATTGTTACTGATTTCTGCACACATCGAATCAACAAATGTCAACGGAGGAGATCAATTGAATCATAGCGATCGATTGACTTTTGCATACGGCCATGAGTTGGCACTTCTCTGTGTGTTTGTCGGTTCTCACTGAACTTAGTTAGATTCATTCATCGGCACACTGCCGCATTCTACATCAGCTAGCCTAGTCCAGCAACAGCGCGCAGAGATGCAGTGCTCGGTATGTTCATACATGAATCACGTGCAATTGTCACGTTGAACGGCATTAGATTGAATAAAGGATAGCTAGCTACTATGCAATTAATGCAAGTGGAGATGACAGAGAAAGAGAGAGAGAGAGAGAGAGAGAGAGAGAGAGCTCATGCGGTTTGTCAGTAGTAGGAGTAGCGTTCTGACCTTATTGTTTTGTTCATAATAGGCACTTGTGCCACTTGATTCATACGAGCGTTCCTCGGTAGCAAATTCACAGATGGGAGATTCCGTTGATTGAAGGAAATAAATAACTCTAGGTTGATTGTAATCGATGATTTATTTTTGTTTGATTTTTTCGAGTCAGGGTTGAACATCACCCAATGGCCTACTTGGTCAAATGGCGAACGCAGCACTTCCTTATCACCTCCATACCGTGTGAAGCGGTGGTTGTGATAACCTTTGAATCTAAGATTTAGAGAGACAGGACCAGTAAAAATATGTCTAGATAAGAAAGCCAAGCGGTTAGGGACTGTTCATAAACCACGTAGACTTTTCTGGGGGAGGAGGGTGTCTGACCAAAGTCTACGCTCCAAACAAAATTTCAAAAAATTGTATGGAGAAAAGTCTACGAGGGGGAAGGGGGGTCTGAGATTTTCCAAAATGAGTCTACGTGGTTTATGAACATTCCCTTACCTGAAACAGACTCTGGCTACTTAGATTAGCAGTAGCGGCGATTTAAGGAAACACGAAATGAATTTTTGCAAATGAAAGCAATACCAGCCCCTTTTCAAATCAGCTAAAGCGAAAGATCGTCTGAGGTCATCGCACTCCTAGAACGGTGCCAAATGTTTAAAAGTAGTCGTTCAGAGAGAGAGAAAGAGTGAGTGAGTGAGATATCATCACAGTGGTCACACTTAAGCCGGTGAGACGTCGAGAAATGCGCTAGGAAAGCATTCGTAGGCGGCAATGATTTGCCACCATGTGGTGAGAATTGATAACAACAACAATAGTCACGAGTTCGTAGCATGTTATTAAGTGGGATATTTTTTCACTTTGAGGGTCATTGGCAACAACGAATAAAGTAGTTTCCAACTTACTTCAACAATAAAAAAAAGCCTCCCTGACTTAAAAACTTGAGTTTGTACGGAGCAGGAGAATCAACCAGCCATTTGTTCAGCTAAAAACGACTGATCGAAGCCTGCATGCAATTGAATGGTATCTCTATGGTGGCTTTTATGGGGGATTGAACGATTTAATTGCCTTGATGAAACGGAACAGTTCTATAAGATAACAAACCCCCAATAAAGAGCAAGCGAATTCATTTCTAGAATTTGACTAATCTTAGAACAGAATTTACCTTAGCAGTCCCAGTCAACCGTTGCTGGATTTAGTAATCCTAATAACAATTTTTCTAAACAAATATTTGTTTTTCCCATGCATCAACTTGGCAACAATAAAAAGAAAAACGATCACTGTTGTTTTTTTTTACTGATCAACAACGACGGCCGCGATTTTCACTAGTTTGGCATGCTTTGTTTGTTATTTATATCTTAGAATTTTGACCTGTTCGCCTTTTTCCTCTCATTCACTTTTCACCAGGTACGATGATCGCGGACTGTTTTCTTTTTCTTTTGTATGTACAACTAGCGCCCGCGCTATGAACAAATGCTCAGCTCAGACTCAGAGCAAAAGCTACCGCCACGCCGCTCAAATGCCCGATTACAACTGACAGTGCATCAATGCGCAGGAGGCAAACCCGCGCCGCGCGCATGCCAAGACTAACGTTCGGCCCTGATCCTTTCGACTGAAAAGGCGCCCAGGGAGGTAGGTACTAATCATAACTATTAATTTATATTGTGAAATTAAATTTTTCATTAGAACCACCCTAGTCCGTTGCTCCGAACAGTTCGTTGAAACATTCACACAGCTGTTTCTTATCACTCCGTCTTACGTACTGACTCACACCGTTGATTCCTTTTCAACCGATAACTGATAATTGTCAAACTGAGTAATGATAAGGGAAGCAAGTAGGGACAAGACATAAAAGTATCGTATTCAGGAAACGCACAAGCTCAGGTTTAAAATGAGAATGAAAAAAAAAGGCAAACCTTCCTCAACCGGCAAAGAACTCTGATCGATCAATTGTCACTCGCGGAAAACCGGTTATGGTAATCCACGCCAGGTGAAGCGAGCCCGTCGACTAGCGGGAGTTGAAATTAATCTATTCGTATGCATTCTGAAGTCGACATCACAAGCCAATTAGAATCAGCCATCCGGTCGAATTACATAACCAAACAAACTACCTCCAGTTCAGAATTTCTCTGTGTTCAATTAAAAGTCTCCTTCGTCAGTCAATTAATGGAAATATTGCTTACTAAATTGACCACTCATTGGTTTGACGTCGGTGAAATTCAAACACACTTGTTGACCGTAGGTGTTGAATCAACTTGGAAACTGCAATAAATGATAGTTGCAGCGGTTGAGAGGGAAGTAAAAGTTAGGCTAATTATTCCGACCGGTTCTTCACCAGGATTTGCCATTGGAGTTGACATTGGACTTTTCGTTGAACTTGCGTTCATTAGATCTGCACAGCGGGCGTCAGGCATTAAGTCTGGCTTTATCATCGGCAGGATATCGTTAAGTGAAACCTTCTAGGGCCCGTATTAGTTCATTTGATAAAGGCGCAGCTATGGAGCAAGACTTCAACGTGGACGAATTCTGGAGGTATAATTTTCTTGAACATAGGGAATCTTTGTTCTGTACTAATTATACTAAAGCAGAAATGGAACAGGCATGATCAATAACTGTGAAGGTTGGAGTATGATATGTGTAAAAAAGCCTTTATAGAACTTTTTATGAACTTGAGCGTAAAGTTGTAAAATAGAGGTAGCATTCATCAAACCGAAAAAAATATTTCAGACATATTTTCCAGTTAAAGTCTAAAAGTCTCTCGTATTTTTGTAACATGATGAATTGATACGAGCAATGGACCATGCCTTTTTTAAATTGGAAGATGTAATATTATGTAAACCCCGTTCAAAATCAGGACATGGACTGAATGCAGATTTAGTACGTCTTCTTTCTTAGCGTTAAGAAGTGACCGTCTTAAACTCTTCACCAGCCTTAAGGACATAAAAAAAAATTAGGAGGATCGAAGGATCCTTTGAGAAAATCAACGTTTTATGTTTTTTAAGCATGAATTTACGAATTTTTTAGTTTCAGTGTATTTTTTTCTTGAAGACCACTTCATTACCTATAACTTTTTTAAAGACAGCATTTTCATCAGATGAGTCGTTTGCGAATAAAAAAATTTGAAAAAATAAAATGCACATTTTAAATACGCCCTTACAGAAAGTTAGTCCAAGGATTCCAAAGCGTGCTGAAATTATGAATTAAATGACAATGGAAAATAGTAGGATATGATTTACAGGTATGGGTATACAATATGATTTACAGGTACACGATCATCAGTCGCACCCCCTCACGTCGCTATTGTCAAATTGACAACATTGCCCAGGGTACGCCAACCAGCGTCTCTATGTTTCAGCTGGCAGTCTTTTGTTATCATATGACTCGTGGAGGCATGAGGTAGGAACTTGTGAGGACTGGAGGTTGGTCGCACCCTCCTTCGAAGTTGTCAACTCACCATTTGAAGCCATTATATTGTTTGAATCATGATATATTCAGGAGTTTGAAGGTGTGGTTGCCATGACTACGCATTTTTTTTAATATTGTTTGAATCATGATATATTGTAAAACCATAGATATTTGTTTTGAGCATAACACCCCAGCAAACGGTCGTGGACGGATTAACTAACCACCACTTGAAAGCTCTTTCAATGTACTATGAGATGCAGCCAACTCTATTTGCTTCTAAGTGTGGTACAGCCGTCGAAAATACGACAAAAAAAAAAAAACGAAAAAAAAGTTCCATAACTCATCCCACCGAAATAATGCATGTATAGTATGTTCTAGAAAGTTTTGTATTTTGATGTTGCAAATAACTTTTCGGAACATTATATTGTCCTTAAAATTAAAAAAAAAATCGGTAAAAAATTTGTTTTTGGAGTTCTTATAAAACGCTCTATATCTCCAATTGGGTGAAACATACGATTAATATGTCTTCAGCAAAGTTATTTGTATTGACTATTTATACAACTTTGCTGAAGACATCAACGCTGTATCTCAAAATCCTAAAAAAGTTGAATTTTTATCTCACATTTAGGGGGATTGATCACAAAAGTCATGCCGTCAAAATACGAAGCTTGTCATATCCATCAACTTTACCAAAGATGCCATCTAGTGTAGCTAGATTTAGGGAGCTATGAGCTGAGAGCTTTAAAATCGACTTTTTGACCACTCAAGATGACTATTTTGCTGCTCCCGAAATGTTCAGGGTGGTTATGCAAAGATGTCTGGACGAGGGCGTCTTCCCAGATGCCTGGAAGCGACAGAATCTTGCATTACTGCCAAAGAAAGGGAAGCCACCAGGAGATACGTCGGCGTATAGATCGATATGCTTGTTGGTACGACGGATAAGGTGCTTGACAGGATAATCCTCAACAGGCTGTTCGAGTACACGGAGGGTACAGGCGGTCTGTCAAATAACAAGGTCGGCTTCCGAAAAGGCAAGTCAACGATGGATGCCATCCTGGCCAGACAGCCGAGACAGCACTCCAGCGTAAGAGGCGGGGAGTCCATTACTGTGCAATGAATGTGTCCAAATCACCTCAAAGGTTCTATCCTGGACACGATTTTTTGAAACACAATGTATGACGAATGTCGCCTCGAAGCGGTCCCTTGGGGATCATGATCGACGACAAGCTGTAGTTATCAGCCACGTCGATTACACATGCAAGAAGGCCTTCACGGCTATATTGGTATTATCTCGTAGCGTATCCCAAGAGCTCGGCGGTACAAGGGACCAAGCGGAAGATTTTGGCTAGTGTGGACTTGTCTTTACTCAGGTATGGCGGGCCGGCGTGGGTCACTGCGTTAAGTACTAGGAGCTACCTAGGTAAGCTGGATAGTACGCATAAGCTAATATGCCTGAGAGTGGCCAGCGTGTACCACAACTTGTCACGCGACGCAGTCTGCGTCAGAGCGGGTATGATGCCCATTGGCATCGTCATAAGAGAGGACGTAGAGTGCTTCGAATAAGGTGGCAAAAGAGGCATACGAAAGACCACTAGAGCTACATCTTGGTCAAAATACAACGTGAATGGAACATTGAACGCAGATCCTGTCAGGCCATGGTTGCTTCAGACAGTACCTGCGGAAAAACGAGCACGAAGAGTCCTCCACGTGTTCCAGGTGCGCGTATGCAGAGCAATGCGCAGAACATGTGTTCTTCTAATGTCCTCGCTTCGACTGCATGAGAAACGGCATGATTGTCGTGAGTGGTTGGGACTCAACTTCGAATAATCTTGTTCAGAGGATGTGCCAAGACCGGGACATCTGAAACGCCGTAAGTGCAGCGACTTCAAGGTGCAATGACCAGCTGCAGATCAGAAGGGATAAGCTAAGTCCAAAGTAGTTAAACACAGTAGGTGCTCAAAGCACAATAGCCCCCGAAGTGATACCGAAAGGTAGTCCCGGGGGAACCGCGGCTAGAGGCACGGAAGGGTTTCTAGTAGATCAAGGGCACAAAAAAAAAAACTACAAAAGACTATATTTCGTTACGATCGTTATTTGTTGAATTTCCACTTGACATGCCACTCTTGCCGTAAGCTTGCTTTATATTTGCGCAATTGGAATAATATAGAGACTTAAATAAACGGTTCACTTGATCACAATAAAAATAAAAAAACTGATATATTTTTCCAAACTATCACTTGCTAACGCGACCAAATTCCTTTAGATCTCACTAGAAAAAGCTCATCCTTTGACGGATAGGCCTATTTCATCTTCGACTAACTGACTTCTTCAGTGTCGGGTGCTCTACTTCCCAAAGTCGTCCCAAAGACGTTCCAAACGAGCACTCGACAATGAAGAAGTCTGTAAATCGTAGACGAAATAGGCCTATCTGTCAAAACATAAGCGTTTCCTAGTGGAAATTAAAGGAATTTGCTCGCGTTTGCTCGTGATAGTTTAAAAAATATGTCAGTTTTTTTTTTATTTTTTTTTTAAAGTCAACTGAAGTGTTAATATAAATTTTCCTAGTTTTCTAATAAAAAAAAATGGATATTAAGAGTTACTCGATTTGGCGATTTTCACACACCGAAATCAAAACATTTCAATATTAATAAATGAGAATTTTTTATTTTTATTTTTAAGAAGAGAACAAGTGAAGTGTTAGTTTTAATTTTCCTTGTTTATCATTTACAAGCGTTCTGCTAATATGCTCGGAAATTTTGTTTGTTTGCCCAAAACTGATGTTTTCAGACGATTGGTTGTGTAAAGTTTATGAAAAGAGTAAAGTAATACGAGTAAGCAATAAGTCTTGCAGAGGAGTTGTGAGTAAAGTTCCGTCCAGTTAGAATCCGGAATCACTTATTGTGTTGCAGTAGCACGGAAAATGACCGCTGCAAGAATTCTTTTACAGCGGTTTGTTTACCTAGGCGCCCACTTTCTATGGTATACATTTTACGTTGTTTCGTGCAGTGAGTCAAAAGTTATTCCAGATGGAAGCCGAGAGGAAAAAAAATGCTGCACATCCACGTTGATAATCCAACGTGGTCCGCAATAAAAATCGCAAAAACGTTGAAAATGGCCAAATCAACCGTGTATGATGTGCTCAAACGTTGAAGCACCAAAACTCGAGCTCGGAAATTGTACCATCAGGTTTTGACGAAGTACCAAGGATGCCTGCTCATCGACGATGAAACCTACGTCAAAATGGATTTCCGACAGCTTCCTGGCCGAAAATTCTACATGGCGACATAAAGCCACCCGAAGCGGAAGCTTAAGAAAAGTGGAAAAACGCTCCGGAACACGACTCAGATGACCAAAATGTGGAACAAATGTGACAAGAAAGTTGACTCCGGAGGTGTGCAGTGTTTGATGAGAGCAATAAAGAGGAAAGTGCGAATTTTCATTAGAAACGAAGAGAAATGATTTGTATTGATATTTTATCCCTAAAGTTCAGTGAAATACCTTTGTTTTGATGTATATGTACGTCAATCCGTTACCGAAATACAGATGATTTTATTATTGCGGATTCTAAATGGACATAGCTTTAGTGAATGCTTTGCCGACTTGCCCTTAGTGTTCTAAATGCACTTCCACAGTTATTAGTTGAGAGCTTCGATGCCAATTTAAATGTATGAAATTGCTCAGGAAAGTCTAGAAAATTTTCAATCCGAAAGATTTCCTGGACTGTCTACGGCTTGATAGCTCCGTGCCCTTACCGTCTAGACTATCTGGGACCTTGAGATCTGAGTTCGTGAACTCAAATTTGTGAACTGAAAGCATCTTGAAGATATTAGAGGCAGTCATTAGCTTGTTTCTCCATCGAAAACACGAATCGAACAGCTTGCTTGTTAACGTAATTTACTAACAGGCGTAAGCCGTCATTTTCTAAGAAAAGTTGTTGAGTCACTTCAGAGAAGTTTTCTTAGTCTTTCAACCTTCTTTGGACCAAGAACCTTTTGCAGACTTGTGTCTCACCGGCATGGTAGGACCGCTCTGGATGGACATGAAATGTGTATCGATTGTCGCATCTCTGAATCTACAGGCCATTGAACAGCAAAATATTTCCCCTATTTAGTTTCCACCTACAATATTTAATGAAGATAAGTATTTTTTTTTCGTCTATGTAAACAAGGAAGACAGTGTTATCTAACGTCTCTGTTTGATATCTTTTATATTCGTACACATTTAGCTTTATGTTGTCTGGGGTATTTGTTATCAGTAAATCACACGTTATCTGCAGGACAGACTTGTTATGTACTCCTTCTGATAAGTTAGCCTAGATCAAAAACTCAAACAGTGTGATTATTTACAAACGGCCTAAAGCCTTAACTCAAAGCCCAACTGAAAGGTCATGAATTTGAGAGATTTTCCCTGAAGCTACCACAGTGAATAGAATTGATAAAGCAAGTACTCCGAATGTTTATAGTGGAATAAACTTTTGTCTCCTTAACGTTACACCTCCACTTGAGTGAAGCCTGTCAGCCGCAAACAATGAATGTGAGTAATTAACGAATTGCTAATTATACATGTTCCCTGTCTGCTTCATAAGGAATTCACTTGCGGGGAGTGTGCATGTGTTATAGTTGCTAGATCTTGTTTCAAGCACGGTAATTATCGACCTCATACTAAAGCTATTACTGCTCTGTTTGATGTTTTGTTTCGTGTCGGTAGAGATATTTCTGCTACCTTAATTATCCTGATAAATTTTTTTATCAATCAAAACAACTCTTTGTTAGTTTGATTACTAATTTGTTCGACAGAAGAAATTAGCCCAAAATTGGAAGTCACAGTCCGAGAAGTTGGCATGAAATAATTATCAAATTTGGACATTTCTTCCCATTCGTAGCGTGACTTCTATCGCGTTTCAAACCTCATTCCGAAAATCATTCTCCAAATGGACAGTCAAAAATTTGAAACTGGTTTAGTGCTAAGGCACAGCTTCTTTGGCGCTCAGATGATTTGAAGGACGAAGAAACACGTCTGCGTGCGATTAGCACGCACAGGAAGCCAAAAATATCGAATAGCCAACGGACTTTTCCGTCAAATACCTCAGTCTACTCTGCGTAAATGAATTGTTGCTATACCCACTACGCTTTTCGCGCAAACGCAGCAGACGTGTGCTATTACCGAACATCGCATCAGTAAGCGTATACATTACACTACACTTCAACAACAATTCTTCCAAACAGAATCGACCCTATACTCGCAGCTTATATCCCCAACACCACCTTTCGTCATATATCGTCGATCTTCGGATCTACAAGAAATGGGGATATTCATATTCAGCATGTTGACTTTCCGCTTGCGGCGTTTGTGTTTGGCTTTCGAACAATCCTATACGGCAAGCACAACCGCTGTTTACTAATATTACACACACTAACTACCATAGACACTTATTAAAAATAGCTCACTATCTAGCGTACCATTTGCCTTTTGCCTTTCAAACCGATTACATTGACCATGTTTCTGCCCGAAATACACACAGGGCTAGACGGGGCAAAATCACCATTTAACATGTTTGTAATTTGCTCAATGCACTATTCTGATGCTACAAAAACTATATCATCTGTAAATTAATAGAGATACAAATAAGTTGCATAAAGCAAGACAAATACAAACGATGCCAATCTTTGCATATCCATCTTGCCCCGCCCACCCCTTACAATTA
This sequence comes from Aedes koreicus, assembly GCA_024533555.2. Lineage (NCBI taxonomy): Eukaryota > Metazoa > Arthropoda > Insecta > Diptera > Culicidae > Aedes > Aedes koreicus. Next base: position 95,341 of record JAHHFK020003139.1, on the reverse strand, counting down.
CAGCGCATCGCATATTTTTCGCTGGTGAACAGAAATGACCACGATTGTCGCGTAATGCAAACAACCCAACACTACAGAACCGACCATTACCTCATCAAGTAAGAACATGTGTTTCGCCTCCCCGCCGCAGTTGATTGGCACGCTTTTCACGAAAATAAGCACTTCATATAACAAAAAGCGGCAATCGGCCACCACGTGTAGCTCACAATTTACGCAGCGTTCACCTCAGCCCAAACAGTTCATCACTGAGTTCGGCACTTGCAGTACATTATGCTGTGTTTGAAGGTAAGAACTGTTGCATTTCGATTGAGGAACCGCACCGTCGGTCGTCGTGTGTAGGAGTTGACCGTTGGCAAAGGATTTCGAGAGCTGCCGAAACGCGATCAACGGATTGCCGGCGGTATTCGCGCGTCCGAGCGAGTCGAATCAAAATGCTCAACTGATTGTGAATAAGTGTGACTTGACGATCAACTATGAAGAGCGAGTGGTCGCGCGTACGTCTAGCTAGCTCTGATGGAGCTCTGTCGCGCAAAAGAGTAGGCCAAGCCAAAGGCACGCAGTGCCAGTGTGAGCGAAGATCATGATGACTCTCTTCTTTTTTTTTTTTTTTTTTTTTTTTTTTTTTTTGGTGTTTGTTGACACAAACAAAGAACCATTCGGCATATTTGGGGTTTTTTTTCTTTCCGTGAAGCTTACGAGGGGCGCTAATGTCTATCTAGGTATGTTGGTTATTTCGCATTCATATGGATGGGTACGATTTTGTGTATGATTTTTCAACCCTCCTTATGAAGCTGTGTGGGTAGCAATGAAGACAATGAAAAAGTTTTTTTTAATTGGGTTGAATACAGTGGTACGTCCATTAATACGGTTTAGAACCGGCGGAGGTTATTGTTGTTTGAATAGAGTTTTTGAAGGTAATTGGACTGGTGAAGATTTTCGTATCATACAAATTGCAATCAACCAATTTAATGCTCTATTCCTAACATGCGATGGCATTCAATTCGAAATAAATAAGACAACTCTTATGTAACTCTTAATTAAATCAAATCTCGACAACTTATTCAAAACGAAGTAAGCGTACCAGTATTCGTCATGTTATATATTCTACTAATTATGTATTAATTACTCCAAGCGTGAAGTCCGTAATTATAATGTTTGAAATGTTTGAAGGAAATATTTTGTCATCAACATGAGACTCTAGGAGTCGACCAAGGGGCATGCTCAGATCGCAGTGACCTGCGATTCTATTTTGTAATCAAAGTGGCATAAAATGCAGAGCTGGTGTCTTATGTGTATCCAGCATTTTAGGAGCATTCATGGCGGATGCATATGGGTAGTACCCACAGGTGGGTAGCTTTTACGTTTGACGTTTGGCTTGTGTCGTTTGCCAGATGATTGTCAAACCAGTATTTGTGTTGATTTGAGATCAGTTTGTTTATTCTCGATTCGAAATGGTATATAGATTTTGTATCACCAATTGTGGATCGAAACTTTCCGATGGCGGATTGCCCTTTCACCAGATTCCCACTGGAAGGACTTTCTTACAGGTATGAAGACGTCATTGTGCAGCATGCATTTTGAAACAGGTACGTACGATAAAATCTTATTACTAAATTTAACGCTCGAACGTGAAGATTCGAATAATGACCAATTACAGGAAAACCTGTGGCATTCAATGAATCCGAGAAGGTGAACTGGACTCCAACATGATTTTTGAACGTTGAGTTCTTTGTTTACGAACAGAATGAAGAGTCATTTGAGCTTCAACACACAAGCCTGAGCAACTCGGTGTTAGAAGAATTGAACAAGAGCGGGAAAGAAAACAACAATGATTCACGAAACGATGCAGTTTTTAATAATAAAAAAAAAAAAAAAGAGGTGGAGGAAATGTTGGAGAAAATGTGGGAGGAGAAGGGGGGGAAGGTGTTTTTTGTTTGGGGGGGGGGGGGGAAAAAAAAAAAAAAAAAAACCACGAAAAAAAAAAATGCAAAACACCAAAAAATAAAATAAAATTATCTCCAACAAAACACAAACGAAAAAAAAAAAAGAGAGCACACCCCCCACCCCCCCACGAAGAGATACCCAAAAAAAAAACACAACGCGCCCCAAAAAAAAAAAAAAGTGGGGGGGCCAAAAAAAAAAAAGCTACCCCCCAGAAAAAAGCTGTCAAAACTTCAACGGCTAGTGTCCATTGCTCAGAGACCGAAATTTTCGCCTACTTGAGAAGAGAAAAGTCAGTTTTCACCCGCTTGGAGAAACAGATGACAATGTGAGAAGCGAGAGACTATTATATGCTCACAGCAGTTTTCGCGAGAAAAGCAACGGCGATTTATAATTTTCGGAGAGCATGAGTAGTTGATAAATCGTTTCTTTTTCGGTGAATCCTAGAAGCCGATAATTATTTTTCACTTACTTTTTGACACCTGAAAATGCACCAGTCTTCATTTATCATTTATGGTCCATGCACCAGTGTTTCATTTATGGTTCATGGCGGTACCAGTGTGCACCGGCTTGGCCTTGTTTTCGGTTTTTGCTCCTCGTATGCTACCTAGATCGTGGTAGCATGTTTTCAGTGAAAAATGTTACATGAGAACATATTTTCGTTGAATTTTGCAGAGAGATATTTTCGCATATGCAAGAGAGAGGACAATGAATTATCGGCGAAAAAGGAGAGATGAAAATTGGAACGATTCGCTACTCATCGACAACCTGCTTGAGAGAGAGCATGGTTTTCACCCAGCTGAGTGAGAATTTCGATCTCTGACAACCGCAGGAACGGGCCGCACCCCGCCAAAAACAAAAAAAAAAAAAAAAAAAAATCCCCCCCCCCCCCACAAACCCACAAAAAAAAGGGGAAAAAAAAAAGCTTGGACCCAAACGGAAAAAAACTTTCAAATCTTAAGACTTAGTCGGCCACCCGAGCATTTCACAAAACTTTCAAAAAGGGCCAGTGATGTATATGAATGGAGACTGGATGAAACCTGTGGAAAACCATGACATCCCTTACAATATATGTGAGATGTCACGTATATATTGGGAAGTCGGAGGTCCCACTGTTCGTCATGGTTCCATAAAATTCTTCATAGATGGCTCAAAAATTGGAACGAAAACGGGAGCAGGAATCTTCGGCCCTGGGGTAGAAATTTCAGTGGCGATGGGAAACTATCCAACGGTTTTCCAGGCGGAGATTTTTGCAATAATAAAATGTGTTAACGTTTGTCTGAAGAGGAAATATAGACATGCTAATATTTGTATTTTTACAGACAGCCAAGCGGCACTCAAAGCGTCGAGTAATTATAAATGTACATCCAAACTTGTCTGGGAAGGCATTCTTTCACTGTGAAAGGTGTGCCAAGGGAACTCCGTAAATTTATTCTGGGTTCAGGGACACTGTGGCATTGAAGATAATGAAGGGGCAGACGAGCTTGCTAAACAAGGTTCAAATGCACAGTTAATTGGCCCAGAACCATTCTGCGGCATATCATACTGTACCATAAAAATGGAACTGAAATCTTGGGAAGAGCAAAGGGTGATGACCAACTGGTTGGTTAACACAAAGTGTTTTCTATCGAAAATGTTTATAATTCCAAATGTTGTAAAATGTAAAATGTTGTAAATGAGTAAAAAGCTTTTGGAGCTTAATAAGAGAGTACTATACTGGCCTAGTAACCGGACATTGCCCGAGTAGATATCATTTGAAAAACATTGGCCAGGTTCAGAATGATATCTGTCGTTTCTGTAACATGGAACGTGAAACCTCGGAACATCTGCTCTGCAGTTGTGATGCTTTGTACAAGAGCAGACTGAAATTTCTGGACAGTGGCTATAGGCAACCTGAAGAAATTTGGACTGCGAATCCTGGAAAGGTGGTTTTATAAACTCGATTTTGCCTGACTGGTAGACGCGTCTTATGCTGTTCACTTGACTAATGGTGATCAGGCCTTAAGATGCGAATAGTTATAGTAAACAGGGGTATACCACAAAAGTTCAATTCAATGGTTCTACGTCCCAAAAAAAAAAAAAAAAAAACGTTAGCAGATAGTAAATAAGGATGCAGAGATAGATCGACTAAAACTTGCATTGGAAAAGAAGAAACGTCAGCAAACTATCTGTTTTGATTTGAGACTTTTTTAAGGGAATGATGTCAAAAATAGTCACTTTACTGGTCTTTCAAATTTTACTACCCTCAAGATACTATACGATTTTGTCCATGCAAGAATTTTGTTTTTTTCCCAGGTTCTAAGCAAAGAACAAATTTTTATTATGGTTATATTTTTGATTTTATTTTTCGCCAAAAGGATGCAGCAAAAACAAAACACGTCAGTTTCCTAGCACGGCTTGCTGCGATCCAGATGGTTGGACATCTTCTGGTGGCATCAAAAATCGAGTAAGATACCAGCTGGACTACAGGCTACAGACTACAGACCCGCAGCAAGTGTAATTTGTCCAATTTATGATATTGATCTTTGAACTCTCTGATTTTTTCTAAAGAACTTCTAAAAATATAACTTGAAAAATGCAACCTGAAAAATGACCTTCGAAGCCATTTGGTAGCTTTTCAGACAGATGATTCGGACCAACCGTAGAAGTGGTCAATTTATGAAATTAGTGTCAGAACTCTGGTCATGGAGCGGCAGAAAACCGAAGACCGCTGATCCGGTGAAGGCAAGGAAGGTGTTTAATCTGTTTAGGCGTCGACCGAACCTTTCGGTCCGCAATGTGGCAAAGAATGCAGAGGTTTCCAAGTGGTTTGTCGAAAAAACGACGAAACGTGCTGGCCTCCACGTCTACAAGGTCAGGAAGGCACTAAACCGGAACAACAAACAAAACACGGCACTGAGAGTGGCTGACGAAACTGAGGTGCGTCGTGATGGACACAAGGTGGACATAAACCAATTGCTGGGGCAGGAGTTTTACGTTGGCCGTTCCTGAGTAGATAAGGATGAAGAAGGTTGATTTTTTTTCGAGTACAGTCTTTATGCGAATAAGTACTTTAGAAAAAAAAAAACCTCTACATTAACTCATATTGTTAATGTATGCCATATTGTCATTGAAAGGTATTTTATTGTCTGCACTCGGTCTGGATTATATATCAACTTTTCGGTATAGAGTACAGCAAAACTTTTGTTCGTGAAAATAGCCATTTTTTATGGTGACCTAACTTAACCGCCTATTCAGCGTATTGTTATTTGGCCTTTTACCATCTTTAATACAGGGTGCGGCAGAAAATAATGCGAAAATTTGTTCTATTTCTTTCGAATCCCATTTTCAACTAATTCAAGCAATAATATCAACATTTTCGAGTGCAGTTATCTTTATAAAGTTCTTTTAAACAAATTTATGCAATGTAACCTCCATTTTTTTTTAATAACATCCTCGAGCCGACGCCGGAAGCCAGAGCATGCCTTTCGGACGTAGTCCTCCGACATTGACTGCCATGTGCGTGTTATGGTTGACTTCAGGGTTTTCACACTAGGGTGTGATGTTTTGCAGGCTCGTGCTTCAACATATGCCCAAATCGAATAATCCAACGGATTAAGATCTGGACTGCTAGGGGGCCACAAATCCTTCGGCCAAAACTTCATGTTATCGTTCAACCATTGTTGGGTTCGATTGGACGTGTCACACGACGCTCCATCCTGCTGTAGGACAATGTTTTGGTCCTCGGAGAAGTTGGCCTTCACCCAGGGAAGCACTTGGTCCTTTAAAATACCGATATACACTTCGGTATTGATTTTAACTCCAGCATCAATGAAAACAGGCGGCATTTTCAAACCGTTGGACGCCACCAAGCCAAACATCATGACACCAGCCGGATGTTTGGTTTGAAATTTGAATTTCACTTTTTCCGGAATGTTCTCCATTTTCTGCGGTGAAATGAACCGGTCCGTGCGGCTGTTGGCCACATCATCGATGCTGAAAAGCTTTTCGTCCGAGAACAGGATTATCATTTTTTCCTTCTTCAACAAGGAAAGCAATCTCTTGGAACGAGTCACTCGTAGTCCCTTGACCCGGTCCGTAATCAAGTGGCGTTTCACTCTGGCTCTGGAAGATGCATGCAGGTCTTTTTTGATGATTCTCCGCATGGATTTCTCCGAAATATTGGCTTCCTTTGCAAGTATTCTTATGGAACGCACCGGGTTGCGAGCAATTTTTGCACGGACCGATTTGATCACGTTCGGCGTGCGTGCAAAGTGCGGACGTCCTTTTCCCGGCTTCCGCTGCTTAGGACCATCCTGCAAGGACTTTTTTATGCGGTAAACTGTTGCCAAATGGCACCCTACCCTACCCTGTTAGTTTATAGTTGTCAACTATAAGGGTAAGTGTCGTAACAATAACGGAAACGGTCGTCAACAATAAGGGAAATGGTCCAGGAATGATTTGTGATTATGCGGGCAGTCACGTCTTCCTGCGGAAGGGAAGTAAATCCGTTGGTCCCGGCTCATGTGTTGAAGAGTGCAGGTGATGGAGTCGTGTTCATGGCGTCGGTGGTAGTCACCACGCGAGAAAATAGGCCGACGGAAAAGAAACGAAATAAAAGAGAGAAAAAAAAACCTATGAAGTTCTGAAATTTATTACATAAATTCACTTAATTTGTTCCGGATCATCCAGAAGGCCATCAGATGGCCCTAAACGACAATTTTCACGTCACAAGTAGGGCATTTTGCGTGAAGAAGTACTTTAGAAAAAAGCGCAGAGTTCTGGCCCAAATTTCATAAATTGACCCCTCTTACAGTTGTTGCGGATCCGGAAGACCATTCGGTTCTGAGGGTCAATTTTCAGATCACAAGTGCAAATGCATTAAAATGATGGTTTCAAAAGCACTCATATAAAAAATAAAACGAAGAAAGAACACCGAATTCTAAGACTATTTACTTAAATAGAAATTTTTTGCGATTGTTCCAGACTATCCGAAAGGCCACCAGGTGGCTTTGGGCGGCATTTTCCATATCTTAAAATAGTGTATTTAAATAACGATGTTAGCAAAATTTGAAAAAAAAACCCTGACTTCTATGAATGATTTCATAAATTTATTGATTTTATGGTTATTCCGGGTCTTCTAGGGGGGCCAGTTAATGGTATATAGGAAATTAACGGTTGTTCCAGAACTACCTAAAAATAATCACATGATCATTTGGTCTATATTCCCTTTGAAAATTAGTCGTAAAAATTGAATGCGAATGGGGTGAGCAAAACCGTGCTTCTAGTGGTTTGTGCGCTCCCATAAGCCGCTATGTAACTTCAACGCGGCGTTTTTTTCGCTGCGATTATTCGCTACCGTGGCGGTAACAAACGCGCTAATCTGGAGACCCCTTTATAAACGCGACTTTTTGCTACTCGGGCTGGTTTGTCACCGATTTGATTTAATTTTGATAGGTGCCACATGAATTCTCCATGTACACCATTCCATAGAAAAAATATATGAGGGATCAGAATTTCATAGTAATAGGTAGTTTTGTGGACCGAAAAATGGACTTTTTTTTTAAATGCATTATTTCAAATAATCACAATTTTTGAATCACTGAGCCCTTAATTATATCAGTAAAATACGCAAATGAAAGATAGTTAAATATACCTGTTTGGAGAAATATAAAAATACACATCAATTGCAAAACTTATTCCAAAAACATGGATGACATTTGTTTTTATTAGTTTCGTGGTCTCGGGACCGACGAGCCCCCTCGTTTTTATTTTTTTTCTAATGAATGCTTAGATTTTTTTTACATAACATAAGTGTTAATTTAAATTTTCCTAGTTTCCCAATTACAATCGTTCAACTAATACGCTCGTAAAAGTGTTTTATTAAAAAAGTGTTTTATTTTTAAATGTGAAGTGAACATGACAAACAAGTACTTCATTCAAGCCACGATGGCTTGAGCATACTTGGCTCAGAAATGGATTCCGAAAATGCTCGGGGTGGCACGAGGATAGTACGCAAGGTCTTAACAATTGTTTTAATCCTTCGTCTATAACGTCCAAGTGTATGAATATCCGTTTTATAGAGAGAAAAATAAACAGAGGTCTACGTGGACTTTTGGTAAACCCTCCTCCCCTATCGTAAACAAACGTAGACTTTTTCAAAACGCTCTAATGACGACATAAAAAAATAAGGGTGTCTTATATTTCAATAAAGAACAAAACTAACAATTATTATGAAATTCCGAGAGATCGTTTATCTTTTCTCTATGGAATTGCTGTATATTGATATGTTCACGTTGTATCGAGGCTACATTATATCGAGGTATAACTGTACACACATTTCAGGACAAGAAACTTGTTCTATTTCATAGAACTGACCATCGTTTTATAAATAGCTGACTTTAATGAACAAGAATGTATTTCAAGTTTTTTTTTTCATTAGGGCTAATCTACAATTGAGAGACTCTCTCTGTTTACTTTCTCTTTCACCAATAGCTAAATCATTTTCACATTTTTCATTAGGCTGTTTGCTGTTAATCATTACCTACTCAAACATTATTTGACAGAATAAAAATAGTTCCACTGTTCTCCCTTCTAAACAAAAAACAGCCGAATATTCTACGCCATCTGGTCATATATTGAAAGCTGTACACCGAATTCCCTTTCCTTCAGCAACTAACCATTCTGATGACTAACCCCACACGAGTTTGTTTTGGTAAAATGGTTTGAATGCCTTCAAGCAAAGGCTAGCCTAAAATACGATAGTGTTGTGAATGAACGTACAAAGCAACACGAGTAAAACACGTGCATTTATGTGGGGATAGGAGGTTTTCCAGTGCTGGCTCGCAAACACGTGTCGAAATCTATGTATCTACAGAAGAGAACTACGTCACAAGTTTATAAATGGTTGTGGGAATCATGAAGGGTGATTGTGACCTTGAACAAAACAAAGGAATAACAAGAGAGAGGTAAGTCGAATGGTTGTTGGAATACAGCTTGGACTCTGATACTCCATTCACTGGCTATAAGGCTGAATATAGAGTATATTATAAGAGAAAATTGTATACATCGATGTTGAATTGACAATGTTATGCGGAAAAATGACGTAGCAAGCTATTTCAGAGCGTGCAAAACAGCTATAATTACACCACGCGTCGGCCCGGTAGAGTGTCGCCTTAAAATAGGCATTATACCAGCATGCTGTAGCAGCGCACGTTTTGAACCGGTTTGCAACGCCTACTCGATGGCGGCTAAAGTGAAACATAGTGATGATCTACTGCGGTGCACGAATCACGTTTTCAACATTGTGTTATCAACACACGGGAATGAAGCGTTTCAATCAAATTATGTTTTTTTTTCAGCTCTTACCAACATGAACAATGTTTAAAATAAAATTTTATTCAAATCAACAAATTTGGAATGTCCAACTCTGCTAGATGACCGATGCGCTTGAGAAACGGATTCACCTCACATGCATAGGAAAAGCCTTTCTTGAAGTTTCTCCGGTCCCAATTTATCCAGCTTATCTTGTCCCCAATGTCCTCGCAGAACATGTAATCCGCATTTATCTGATCCATCGAGGTTATGTGAATGTCATTCACTCCCACCAAAACGATGCCCGCTTGGTTCTTCTCGTCATGTAAAATTTTATAATATATCTTTGGAGCCGGCAACCGCTGCGTTCCGTTGGGATCGAAATCCAGAAACACTGGTTGTTGGTCACCATTGACATCGGTTTGGGTGTGAGCTCCGTATGTTCCGCCATACACAGTGACGTTAATGTTTCGGTTAGCGACGAACCTGCGAACATCGTCCTCGACTCGAAGCCAGTTGCCGTCATTGAAATTCTGCCATTGAGGGCCCACTACCAAGAACCAGAACGTTGCATTTTGCTGAGTTCCATAGATGAAATCAACACGGGCGGCGATATGGCCACGGGCCATGAATACGCCCGAGTTCGTATCCTTAACCAAACCATCGGCGAGGTCTTGCGACTGCAGGATCTGTGCAATCGTCTGTCGTTGCTTGTTGACCGTGTAAAGATAGTTGACATCAATTCCGGGATAGAAATTCCCCTGATACCAACTGGGGCGAGGATTGCTCTGCTGGTACCCGGCATGGGCTGGGCGGAATTCGTGTTTGATCCAATGATTTTCGAACGTCTTCTCGTTGTGACAAATGTCCATGATTTTGGGGAAGCGCATTCCCATATCGAAGCCAATTTCAATAATGGATGCATCTTGTTCGCAGGATACGTTGGTCCGTCGGGTGGCACTCTTCCAAATCTGTATACACGAGAAATTGCTGAACTGGTACATGGTACTGTCGAAGTTGAAAATGCTGTCGAACACACAGGACACGAGGATGGAATTTTTGTCTGGTACTAGATTGAATCCGCTGGCGCAGACCAGTTCGAGCGTCTCTCCTGGATTCAACTGTAACAATCGGTTTGTGGATGAGGGATAGCGAAACTCTTCTGTACCAGGGAACAATAGCAGTGGCTGAGGTTTAGGCAACTCATTATTAATGTTGAGCGTGCATGTTGGGGCTGTAATTAAATTGGGCTCGATTAATGATTAATGATGCCTTATTTTTTTTTTAAACCAATCGAGATTAGTTGAGCATTGCAAGATAAATTACAGTTAATCTGTTCATACCAAATCTTTGCTCTTCATTAGCCCTCGAAGGGATTTCTCTCGATTGACTTGCTGTTCCGCAAAAAATGAGAACTGCCACAAAACTCGTCACCCGATACATCGTATTTAACAAAATTCTCATTGAAAACTAGGACCGTTGGCCGGCGAATACCTTTTATATCAACGTCCTGATATATGAGTTTGCTATTTTTATCATTTCAATGGTGACGAGCCCATCTGTACACGACATTCGGTCGATTGATAACGAGACAGCAAGCTGGTGAAAACCCAGAACATTTAGTTTGAAACATTTTGTCACGTTGGCCAATGGTAATGCTTGTCACTTAACTTGTGAGTTTAAAGACGAATGTTTAAACATTTTTACCAAATATTTTCCAATCAAACTCAAATTATGATGCAAATAAGGCTTGCCACACAAAAACCACTGCGACTAGTTATTATAGGCTATCTAACAATAGGTGTCACTAAAACAAATCTACCAAATCACATACTTTATTTTTCATTTGAACGATACATTTTATAGAAACAAACCATATTAATTCCAATTAAATCTCTCGCCATTTTTCTTGATAACTTTGCGCAATCGCTTAGCTGGCAAGAATGGTTTCCTGAAGCATTTGGTTACAGACATCAACCAATTTTATCTTGAACCGGTCTAAAGTAAGCTCCATCGTAGGGCCTACATTCTGTACATATGTTTGAGAAGAATACAATCAATTTTTTTTCTTCTGATTTTTGGAGTAGCTTTGAATATTTTATACTGTCCTCCTTGTGTAAATTATTTCATAATGATTAACTTAGTGCTTACCAACAAATTTGTTTTTTAAAAGAGCATGTGCATGCAACAGCATGATTGACTGCCCACGGATGCAATTCCGTTATTGCCAGATCAGCTGTATTTACACAAAGAACCAACAGATGCTGTTTGGGACTAACATACATCTTCAATGTGTAGATACTGGTGAGCATGAGCATGAGCATGAGCATATTGATCACCCGTGGTTTGCTACTTCGTTATTGATCGAGACCAGCTGAAATTGCACAGAGAACCAACAGAATGTCACCTGGGAGTAGTGAATCATTCTCAATGTGCAATTCCTGGTGGTCTCAGTTTTTGGATCAATACCGACGCTGGCCACGCCCGTGTAGATCAATTAGGGAAGGGAAGGAATGTTAGTTGGATACTTGTTGCTGCAAGAGGCCGTATATACTACTGCACCCCCACAAGTATCTCAGGGAAGGAGTTTGTTAGAGGGAAAGGGTTTGTTCGTAGGTCCATCTTGGTAAATGGTGATTATAAGTCCGTTTTTTAATTGTTTAGTCGTTTTCGATTTACTCTCCTATCAGCCGGCTGACTAGAGATGTGGAATGAACTTATTTAGGTTTGAATGCTGATTTAAACCAACAGTAACGATGCTATTGGGGACACGCGTGTGGTTTGTTTCAATGTAAAACACATATATTAGTTCACTTTGTTTGCGCTGTCTGTGGAATGCACGCTGCATGCAAGCAGAAAACAATTATATGATCCAAAGAAAACAATTTTTTTGTTATAAGTTATATTGTCCAATTGTGACACTATCTCCTCTTGCATTCGAATCCGGAACTACACTTTACTTCATTACTCTGAAACACAATTGATGATCGCACGCGGAGCTTTGAAGCGCATTGTATACACCAGAGCACGCGCGTTTAAGCAAATCAGATATCAACGAAAGCTACGGCTAGGATTACCTTCCGCGGAAGCTACCATTTGAACCATATTTTTATTCTTGTGAGTCTTACCGCGTCTTACCACTTTTTGTATGTCTTAAGCAAGCATCACACCAGCGATGCCACTGGCAATAATAAATGTACAATCAACCCCGCCGCCAGGAAACTCGGCCGAACTGGAGCAGAGTCGGAGCGTCCACGGGCAAGTCGTACGACAGATTTGGCAAACCGTCTCACAAACCCGTCGCACAACCTGTCCACAGACGCCCCGACCCCACGTCAACCCGACCAAATCCCCCGGGGGCGGAGCCAATGCCGCACTACACGTCAGAGCGTGTGTGGGGCCCCTGATGTTCATAGCACAGACACTGACAAATGGTTCGCACCCACCTCACACACACCTATAAATATTCACAAACATCTTAAACATTCACACTCACTATTTTATCTTGAGTATTTAATCTATATATAAAGATTTAAAATTCTTGGACTCTTGTATGTGTGCGTGTAAAGGCCACGCAAACGCTTTTTCAACCGCAGAACAGAAGGAAGAAGAACACTTTTTCAAAATCTTGCTTTGCGATAGAATCTCTAGCGTATTACTTCTCAAGGCTAATAAAACTGGTCATAGTACAGTGATAAAATGGAAAACCGCTCTCAACTTGTTTATTGCCCCCTGTCAGAAGGTGGAGTTTGGTTTCAGCGTATACCAGGTGACGGTAATTGCCTCTACGGGAGTCTAGTGCATCAGCTTTGGCGAATTAGCCCTACGAATCCTAAGTTTCCAGAGGCAAGTTACAAGATGAGGACTGATTTGGTCGAGTTCATCAGGAACAATTTGCCGCGATACTGGGATCATTTACTGCCTTTCGCTGAAGACCTCATTAAGACCGATTGCTTGGATGACTATGATCGACTCCGGAAATATGTAGCTTTGCTGGCCCACGATGGTACATGGGGTGGAGAGGAATCATTATCCGCAGCTTGTGAATTATTTGCTGTCAACATAATCGTATGGCAAAAGTGTACTGGCAGGTCCATCGCGTATTTCTCTAGCGTGGCATCGAATAAGACCATATCCTTGCTTTATACGGGTGCACATTATGACAGTGTTTTGTGGACGACTCAGGTTGCGTTAGGAAATGGGGCAGACGTGCTCTTGGAGGCAAGAGGAGGAGAGATCCTGAAGGTGACACCCTTTTCTGGATGTCCAAGTTCCTTGTATCGGGCTTTCCTACACCAACTCCATATCTCACCTGATAATGACGCCCTCGATACTTTGCAGTTTTCACTGCAGAATTTCTGTGAATCAGCTGAAAATCTCGGTATGTAACAATGTAACACATTAGCTTTACCAGTTAATTTACTCCCTAATGCCCAATTTGTAATTTACCTCAATTTACCAGTGTGGCGTGGATATCAGCGATCAATTTTTGAAGACAGTCCGGTGAATGTTTTGCAGATCTTGTTGTCTTTTTTTGGTGTACGGGTTAGAATTCTCCAGGGCGAGTACGATGAGGAAGTGATTGAGTTTTCGCCTGCTACATACCCCTCGTTGTTAACAATTCTGCAAAAAAAAACGATGGTCCAACTGTTGCTTACTACAGTGTTCATGATGTTGCGGGAGCCCCCGACCATGATCGATGCGATACAGACAGGTCGACTCTCGCCAACGTGGATCGACTTCCACGAACCCAGCAATTCTGTTTTGATGCGCCCTCACAGTTGCACTCAATTACTTCAGGCGCCCGACTTCCAGATTCTTCACTTAAGCGTTCCAGTTCGTCTTATGATAAGCCTGCACCTAACGTCCAGTTCGATGTTCACTCCTCTACACCTTCATATGATAGTGTGCCCCGTCTACACGACTCGAATACTGTCTCTAGAATCTCCACTTTCGATTATCCGGATCCTTTATTTTTGGCTCGAAAGATCGCTCGAAAGGAGACTACAGAGTCACAAGAGACAATTCCTACTCCTTTGTCCATCGATCCGAAGTACGGATTGCGCTTTGCATCGCTTAACGTGAATGGTTGTCGAGTCGAGTCAAAACGTATATTGGTGGATATGTTCTTGTTATCCTATGGAGTTCACGTTGCAGTTCTTCAAGAGGTTAACTTAGATTGTCAGCGGGTTGATACCCCGAACTTTCGTTGGTATCTTGGTGCTCCGAGCAACAGTCGAAAACGTGGACTTGCCATACTGATACGACCTGGATTGCCCTTGAAAGTGAAAGAGAGTCGTAATTACGGATCAAACGTGCAGCGCGTTGATGTAGTTTATCAGGTATGATTATTAATTTTTCCTTTTTAATAAATAATTCAATCGGCTACAGTATTTTGATCTGGTGATAAGTATTTGAAATCGATTACAGGTTCATCCACTAATTTTGAGCTATGCATTGTCAATGTACATGGTCCTAACAGAAATTCAGATCGATTTTTCGCAAAGCTTGGGGCTTTGGTAGGTGGCTTGAAGAGTTCGAGTCGTCTCTTGATTGCTGGAGACTTTAACTCTCATCTAACAAACAAGAATCTTTCCAAGGAGGAATCTCTCCTTATCGGAAAGTATGCTGGGCACGCTCAATTTAACGATAACGATTCACAGATGAGGCTTTTCATCACCTTGCATAACCTGGCCGTCCGTACCACCCAGGCCAATGCCAATTCCAGCTTTATTACCACCTGGTCTAATGGTCGAATTTGTAGCCAACTTGATCATTTCTTGACTCACCTTCGGTCAAGCTTATTTCTAAATCGTATGCAATGTGTTCAGCCTAAATCTTTCTCAACGGACCATAGGATTATCATCTGCAGTATTGTTGAACGGCGTACCTCTTCTAAGCCAATACCTGTGCAAAAACAATTTAATGGCTCTTCAAGATTAAATGTTGATGTTTCATTGTTGCAAAACAAAGCCACGCAGAAGAAGTTCAGAGAGCATTTGGCCAAAAGTTGCGCTGTGACTGAATCTGAGGCGTCGGTAGAGGAGCGATGGTCCAGGCTTAAGAGTAATATACATCAGAGTGCGACTGCAGTTTTGTATCCCAGCAGATCGGGCCTGTCGCTTAGCCCTCGCTCAAGTAAAGCGATGTACGTTTTGGGTAAATAGATCACTGCACCCAAAGTGGAAGTACCGACTAGTTGAGGCTAAGGATGATTTGAAGAAACGGTTGCGAGAGTTCGAGGAGAAAGAGATCGAGAGGTTTTTCATAGGCCTTCATAAATATCCGGCGGGAGAGAAAATAAACCGGACTTACCGCTACCTGAAAAGGTACAAAAAGAAGAAGAGCTCATCATGTAGGCCTCATTCCAACATCAGGATTTCCGATTGGGCGACACACTCTACTGGACCCTCGTTGATCTTCAATGTGTAGAAACTGGTGACCCATTATAAAGCAATACCGGCGCCGGCCGTGCCCGAATGCTGGTCAAGTAGGGAATGGGAAGGAATGTGTTGACATGATACTCGCTTTGGAGGAAGCCGAGAAATCCTCTGCACTTCCACGAGAAATCACTGGGAAATTGTATAGTTGGAGAAAGGTTAGCAGCAGGGTTCGTTTTGGTTAACGATACGCTGAAAGTATGCAGGACTTCTCGCCTCCAATGTAACTGGAAAGAGACAAGCATAACGAAAAACAAAACAACACAAAATAGACAATATAAAATTAAACAGGATATTAGATATTGTCTTCAAAATTGAGTAGAAATAAATTATTTGTTGCTTGGCAACAGATCACGGCCAACTCCTGCTGGACCCGCAGCTGCTGCAGTTGGCACTCGTCCACATCAAGCCGGCCCTCGCCGACGTGTCGGAAACCTTCCGTTAGTAACATGATATCTATTTCTAATACACTTTTCTTGCACCGATGAATTTACAAACTAAGCCTGCACACCGAATCAAAATTCCCTTTGGCACAGTTGTGGTATTTTCCTCTAAAATCTAGTTCTAGATATTGGCACTTTATTTCTGCTCAGATTTTCCGTCGTCAATATTCTTCCTCAAACGTAGCAATCGCCAGCTCAGGTTCGATGCAAGCAGCAGCAGCTATCATGCCATTCGTTTTGAACGACCAGGTAGGAGACGCAAGAATGGACACTTTTTACAATTCACTTTTTCCTTTGCTATTACGTTGCGACCGGACTGAAAAATATCACCCATCGACTCCGAACGACCGTAACTTTATACTTTCAATCTTTTTAACCAAATTTTCGCCGTTTTTCAGCGTAAAAATTGCACTTCATTTCACTGCCACCGAGAACCGTGATCCAAGACGTCAGCTTTTATCGACTCCTCCTCATCAATTCACGCACGACAGAGGGGAAAAGCACTATTTTCAGATATGGAAGTTCCTCTGAAAATCGATCAGAAATGCATAAATTTGTTCAACACCAGTGAGCAAAACCCGTTGGGGAGCACTTTGGTACATTTTTAATGTGAATTTCGATCGAAAACACGATTATATTTCAATTAATCCCAATATTTAACTATGACGGGAAAAAATGCGTCTTTTTTGCTCAAAAGCACAGCCTACTTCTTCTCAACAAATTTGTTTTTTAAAAGAGCATATTTATTATTTCTGCTGTTTTGTTTTAAATTTAAGACCACTTTAGGCTTTTTTTCATCTTAACTAAGTAAAAGGAATTAAAACATTGATATTGATATGTCAATAACCGGCTTCTTCCAGCCAAAATTCTCTTGCGATCGCACCAAAACAGAAGCGATTGCTAAATATGTCCTGGCTCCATATTCTGTTGATCAGATTTCAACATGTATAGACTACATCAATTTTCTAACAATCTTCTCCGATGCTTCAAATCACAAGGAAACAAAGTTATTCCCCTCTGTAATTAGATATTTTGACTACAAACGTGGAATTCGGGTTAAGTTGTTGGATTTTGTATCTCTTCCTGGCGAAACATCGGACATTATTGCGGAATCAATTTACGAAATTTTGTGCAAATACAAAATGCAGGGAAAGTTAGCGGCGATTTGTGCAGACAACGCCAACACAAATTTTGGTGGTCTCCATAGAAAGGGTACGAACAACGTTTATTGCAAGCTAGAGGATCAGCTACAGAGACCGATTCTGGGTGTAGGTTGCGCTGCACATATCGTTCACAACACAATTCAGGCGGCGGCAGATCAACTTCCCGTGGATATTAAGGGTATTATTGTTAAGATCTACAGCCATTTCTAAATTTTCACGGTCTAGGTCGAGAAACTGAAAGGTTTTTGCGAAGTAGAATACATGAGGATTTTGGGCTACAGCAAGACTCGCTGGCTAGCTTT
This sequence comes from Aedes koreicus, assembly GCA_024533555.2. Lineage (NCBI taxonomy): Eukaryota > Metazoa > Arthropoda > Insecta > Diptera > Culicidae > Aedes > Aedes koreicus. The sequence continues at coordinate 77,759 of JAHHFK020003139.1, read as the reverse complement.
GATGCCAGCTATTGAACGAGTGTTAAAACTGTTCTCACCACTGAAATCTTACTTTTTGTCGATCGATCACAGTACAAGAATTCTTCGCAAATTTTTTGAAGATGAGAGCTCTGAAATGTGGTTGTATTTCATGCATAGTCGGGCGTCGGTATTTGACAACACGGTGAAAAAAATTGAAGGTGACAACATCACACTTACAGAGGTTGCAGCTGAACTTGATGACCTCAAGTTCAAACTTCGTGAGAGAATCAGTAATTAGTTTTTACCACTAAGTATCCGAAGTCAGTTGAAAAATCTGGAGGAAAACGGCTGGCCCAAGTCAACATTGTACAAGTCGAATATGATTAGTTTCTATCAGAAATGTATTGTCTATCTTAAGGCTCGAGTTTCTCAGTTTGACGAGGTTATTTGTTTTAAGTGGGTGAACCTTAAAACCACCATTGATTGGCAGGCAGTACAAACTTGTTTCGCATATGTCCGTAAATTTGATGATTCTGGCAACTCGGTTGATATCGACAAAGAAGAAGCTAAGCTATTCGACGAAGTATCCTATGAAAAAAAAAATGTAAGTAATAAAAAAATTTCTCCGTGGAATGAAAATAAGACTGAAATCGAGGATAGGTGGATTGAGATCTTTAAACATTTTGAAGTGAATAACATTCCGTTTCAAAACTTAAAAAAAAGTTGTAGAATTTGCGTCATGTTTGCCTGGTACAAATGCTGTAACGGAGAGGGTATTTTCAGTCGTTAACAAAGTTTGGACCACGGAAAAATCTTAGTTGAGCGTCGATACACTGAAAACGTTGTTGCAGGTTAGGCTTAATTTTCAGGACACATGCGAGGAATTCAGCAAAAATGTTGCCGAAGCTGTTTCATTCCTACGTAAGGTACACAGCGCAGAAAAGTATGTTTGACACGCACAGCATTGAATTAGATTTGTGATTCCTAAGGATGGATAAATGGATGTAAATAAAACCTGTGAAAAACTATGTTGACCATATACTTTTATAATTCCTCGAAATATCTATTTAAGAAACACACACCCCTCACCCCCCAAACCAACCCCCCTCCCCGCTTCTTTAAATTTCGCGTTGAAGCGCGAGCCATCTGGTCACTTTACATTACGCCCTAATCAAAAAGTAGAAGTCATTCTGCCGCATATTGTCGCCCGTTAAAATATCGAATTGGAATTATGCCGTGGACATAATGTTGTTGATTTCCATTGATTGTTGTTACGATAGTTTTTACCTGTTTTACTTGCTAAGGATAGGGTTTAATCGAGATTTCATCAAATGATTTTGCTTTGCGTTGAAGAAAACAAATTTATTTATTAATTTATTTAAGAAATGTATGACCTTTTTTTGAGATCAACTCAGATTTCGTACCGGAGAGCCATTTTTTCACCTCTGTGTTGACAGCCGGACAATTATATACGCCGTATATATTATATATATTAGCTAGGCAAGAATATTCGCACATTTCTCAACTAATCTTCCGTTTCCTCCACGGTCACCTAAACCATAATTGATCTAGCCCTCAGGACTCCTCATTCGATGCTGCAGCTTTGATTCCATCGCGTTGTCTATGTCCATGACTGTAAAAACATGATTATTAATCCGCAATTCAATAATAGACTGTTCCAGAAAGTATAAGCACACTTTCAAAATAACAAAAAAGTCATGTTTTTTTAGTTTTAATAATTTTATTTGTCAAATCGTATTTGTATTTGTGTTTTATATGATATATCAAAATATTTAATCATAGCCAAGACTCCTAATTTTTCCTCGAACATGACCCATTAGCTTCTGCACAGTGGTACTTCCCATCATTTTGACCACTTTTGGCTAATCTTTTTTAGATTTTTGGATGTCGTCCGCTGGTTTTATGAATTTTCGAAGCTTTGCTTTGGTTAAAGCCCAAAAAGTCTCGATTGGCCGTGCCTCCGGGCATTTCGGCGGATTCATGTCTTTCGGCACGAAACATACATTTTGACTTTTGTACCATTCTAAAGTGTCCTTTGCGTAATGACATGACGCCAAATCAGGCCAAAACACTACTTGACCTTCGTGCTGCCTGATCATCGGCAATAGTCGCTTCTGGAGACATTCCTTAACGTATTTCTGAGTGTTCATCGTCTCTGTACGGACTACGGACTAGATGTTTAGATGTACGGACTAGATGTTTTACCACACTCGCATATTGCCTGCCAAACCATAACCTTCTTACCAAATTTTTCGGTAAAAATTGCCTTCTCCGTTTTGGGGATGTCTTTGTCTTCGCTTACAGTATAGAATTGTGGTTCGGGAAGTGTTCTGTAATCTAGTTTCACATACGTTTCATCGTCCATTATTATACACCCAGAATTTCTACACAATAGCGAATCGTAGAGTTTGCGGGCCCATGGTTTCACGGACGCGGCCTGTTTTAGGTATGTTTTTGGCCCAAGTCTTTCTTTGGCACGCATGACGTTACTCGACGAGGTCCCTAGTTTTTCCGCAACATCCCGAACGGAAGTCGCTGGTTTTCGCTTGTAGGCATCCCTGATCTTTTTATCGATATCCGGACTAACACGACCGGATTTCCGACCACTCTTCGGCGCATCTTCAAACGTACACTGTTCTCAATATTTTCAAATCGCAGATCGTACCGCTCCGACGCTTACACCCTCTTCCTTGGCCAATTTTCTCAAGGAGAGTCCGCTCACAGTGCACCATTTGTGCACGATACTTTTTCGTTGTTCCGGAGTAAGACCGCGCATTTTGATAGGTAACACAAAACTGAGCACTTTTTTGATGCTATGTCGTTCAGAAATGTGCAAACAAAAGGACGCAGCCAAAACATGTTGAAATATTTCATTATATTCAAAGTGACCGTTAAAATAAGGCGTGCTTATACTTTCTGGAACAGTCGTTAGTACAATAAGAAAAATGTTCATTCGATAGAATCACTTACCTCTGATTTTGCTAGTTGTACTTAGACTCATCTAATTAGTAAAATTAACTGTTTTGTTACATGAAGCATAGAATTCGACGTCTTTGAAAATTGAAAACACTGGGTCGTAATTCCTCGCCACTTGATTAATGTGACTGAAGAGCGTAGGCGTAATAACAAACAAGATGCCAGAATGTCATAATTTAACGGCGATTTTCCACTGCTGGCTGTTTAACAGGCGAACTACCAAAGGCTTAATAACACTCTAAAAATAAACAGGGCGTATTTTGATTTTTATCAATTGTTAACTCAATAAAACATATTTCTATATATATATTGTGTGAAATGGTTAGGCACTGCATTATTATACAAGATGTTAGCATAATAAATGGTTTTTTGGAGCTTTCTATGGAAAATAGGATTTGATTTTCGTATTCCAATCTTTGCCTCCAGTTTTCTCGGTTTCGTGATTTTAGAAAACCGCCCTTTTCAAATGTTAGTCTAGATTTGAACAGTGAACATATTTCGAAGGAAACCCCGACAATATGGGTATCGAAATTCATGAAATTTCTTCATTAGGATATTTCTCATTGTTTTGTGGCTAGTTTTGTGCATGGCAACTCGAGGCCCCACAGGAACCTGTTTCGAAGACAACTTATTTGATGGCCGCAAAACGTTAAAATATATCCTACTGGAGAAATTTAATGAATTTTAATACTCATATTGCCAGGGTTTTACTTAAAGAAAAAGCTGAACAACTTCTCAAAATTTGTTTGAACAAACAGTTAATCAGCGTTGATGTTCGCTGGGATGGCCTCTCGAAACCCCACGGGAACCTTTTCCTGAATAACCGTTTCGGGGACAAATCATCAGATGGTCACAAAACGTTGAGAAATAGCCTTCTGGAGAAATTTCAGGAATTTTGCTACCCATATTGTCAGGATTTTCTTCTAGATATGTTCATTGCTACTCTAGGGCCCACGGGAATCTGTAACAGAATGGCTCACAATGGAATAGAAATAGTTTCTAAGAATGATTCCAAAGATTTTGACATCAATTCCCAGAAAATCAATGTATATTCCTAAATAGTGTCTCCGTACTGGAGACAAGCGGACATTGTGGATAAGATCCATAAAGCAAATGAGTTTTTGAATCTAATGGTGCCAAAAGAATTAAAATCGGTCAATAGTTGCCAGAGTTACATTCATTTGAATTTGGTGGGTACCCGGGTACCCTGTCGAACACTTAAAAGTGTTAATATCATAAGTCTGTTAAAAAAAGCGCAGCATACATTCTACAGGACTCCTTTTTCGTCTTCTAGCAAATGTTGTGATATGATTCACCTGGCCGCACCATCGTTTTATAGGGCTACACACTCAATTTATCTCGGCAAAATCTCCAACAGCCGATCAACTCGGCAGTTACGTTTGCTGATATTTCTGTCAAATTTAGCCCAAAATATTCGGCTGTTGGATTCTCGGCGAAAAAAATTAAGTGTGTACTCTTGCTAAACTGCAGAACGAACGATTGTTGTTTCAACAAGTCCAAAACCAAGTGCTGAGCTCCGATCGTCTGTTACGTTCAATTTTACTGCAGCACTTTAACTTGAATCCACAGGCTTCCGGTCTGATATTCATTTTTCCTGGCGCTTGAATTCTCCGATGTACACTTGGAAGGCGGCCTCGGCCTGCAACTGCCGGCACATCGTTGCACATTGTTTTACATAACGGTAAGTATAGAGCATTTCTCTGCCAAATGAGCAAATGACTGAACTCGACCCTCTCCGATTTGGATGAAACTAATCAAAAGGGCGTATGTGTTTTGTCATGCGTATTTTTCAAAAAATCATAACTCGAAAACCGTTGGTTGTAATAAAATTGCGTCTGAGAAGAAGTTGTAGTTAATTAATTTGACTTTATGAAAAAAATATGTACACTGTAAAAAAAATATTTTTTCTTCAAAAAAAATTAAAAATTAAACCTAAAAATCAATTGGCAAATCTGTCCAACGTACGATTTTTATAATTTTTTTTTCAAAAAGGTTTTGAGTCATAAGAAAAAGAATAGAAGTTGTTTTACGATGGAGCAACTTAAGATAAAAAAGTTCTTAGAAGTAAGAAAAATTCAAGTTTTTTTCTAATTTGTTGTTTTTGCATAAATAACCATATTTTAATAATATAATACGATTTTTCTAGTGATTTTAAATAAAAATGCTCTTGGTGAGCAACATTCTAACTGTATCCGTTTTCGAGATAATTTGAAATTAATGTCGAAAAAATGGCTTTTTCCATGAAAATATCCCTTTTTCAAATGTTAGTCGTGATTGTCCATCTGCAAAAGTGTTCTTTTCAAATTGTATGTATGTATGTATGTATGGTAGCCACCATCCCTTCATGCCCTTGGCTTGGATGCAGCTCCACTTAATAGCAAGATCAAATTGAGCCACCGATCTGAATTCACAATATCGCTGTATGAAGGGCCAAAAACGGAGGGGTGGACCCGTAAGCAGAGACACTCACGCGAAATCCACGGGAAATTAAGAATCTCCTTCCAACGATACGATCCAACAATTCGAATAACCGAATTCGCAATACTTATTAAGCTTTCTACAGGATGGCTTGTTAAGAAGGGCGCGTCACTCTCACTGAAACTGTTAGAGTAGAATTCGCAGCATCACAATCGAATCGGTAGGATAAAGAAAATGATAATACTCGTTCCCTCCTAGACTCAGGCAGTCAATCAAACCATCGTCCAGTTTCAGCTTGAATGATACCCTGATGCTCCCTCCCAACCCAGTATTTATTATATATAATGTACATAACATGTCATAATATGCAGTACATAATAGAGCAATGAAATGTACTATAATATTTAATTAAAATATGCTATGGTTAGAGTTCGTCATCCTGTAATTTAAATATGGTTATAAATAAAATAATATGATGAAATAGTTAAAATAGTAATAATAGGCATATGATAATCATATGCAGCTTGGTGCATCTTTACAGCTCAATCAGTGGCAGATGAATATAACTCTGGAATGTGAAGGTCTTATTGCAATTAAATAAAACATAAACCATTTAATTATACATGAATCAAAAAAAAATAAGTATGTAGTCATGACATATAGATATACATAATCAGCAAAATTGAAGAGCATTTATTAATTTTAACAAAATTCAATGATTTAAATTCATAGAAAAACACCTTTAGATACAATGAAATAAAATATCTGTACTATCTGGAATCTATTTCCTTGTAACCTTAAAGCAAATGAAATTTAATTATTATTATTAATCTTTTATTAAATATTTTTAACACGATTATACTAATATATATATAATAATAATAATACGATGTTGTAATAGTATACACATAAAAATTAAATGCAACTATTTGTCTCTTCTGCTGTGATGTTAGATGATTGAAACTCTGAAATGGCAAAAATTTCCAAAGTGATATAATGAAAGAAAGTTGATCACCGGGCAGCCATGCAGAATAGCAAAGAAAATTTAAGCAAACAATTAGCCGAAATAAATTTCATATGATTATGATTACTGCCCAAAACCGGAAGCTTAATAAATCTACAAAAAAGAAAAAAAAAACCAAAGAGAGAAAAAGAAAAATGAAATTTGAATTCTCCGATACTCTTGCTTTCTACTGGGCCCAAAAATAATTCTTTATTATATCTGTGCAATAGAAAATGAGAGATCATAAACAATTTAGTATTTAGTAGAATTTGTCGTATGATCATTTCTAAAAAAACATTAAAAACCATCCTATCTTTTCAACTACATATCGTGGGTTAGGTGAGCTAAAACATACTACGATGCATAGATGTGAACCTGAAAATAGCTTTGAAAATATTGTGAAGGGATGTTGTAATATAAAATGATAGTAACAATTATATTTGTACTATCTGCATGTCTGTAGACTGATGTCCAGCTGCAATTGTAGACGCTCTTGCATTATCATTGCCACGAAAAAAACAAAAAAAATAAAATTATTAAACAACACTTGGGTATTCCATAGATGATCTGAAATTATACACCGTATAAAGAATACTTCCATTTTTGTGGTAGGGTAAGATTTCAGCATGCCTCCTTCCTACATCGCGTTGGTGGGACTGCTTCCTAAGGTATAGCTGACGCGATACAGCGTTTATTACTCAGCCGCTGGATGCCAGGACAGACGCTGTTTGAGCCGCACCTCCTTGGTGGACAGACGCTCGGCACGCACCTCCTCAATCTAGCTGAAGTCAGAAGGACAACAGTGCCCAGGCTGCACTACCAGCTAAGTACGCAACCCTTAGCTGGCGGTCTTTGTCATCTCTTGACCCGTGGAAGCATGAGGTAGGAACTTGTGAGGACCAGTGCTATGTTGCGGGGACGCACGCTCCATCCCAGTTGTCTACTCACCATTTTGCAGCCCTGCAAAAGTGTTCTTTTCAAATTGTAAATAAAATTTTCTGCAATATACCTTTTATTACCGAGAATACTAGACAAACTGATTCCTGATATTTACTGTAGGTAACACGACAAAATTTGTTGCTTTTACTTACAGTATATTATGAAAACCTAACCCTAAACAAAAATAATTAGTATTCATGTTAGTGTACAAGCGTATTTTGTTCAGGTAGACACATAATATATTTAATTAGTTAAACTGTTTATACCAGTAAGAATACAATTGTTACGCCCATTTATACCTATTCACGTATTCCCATTGATGTTGACAGAAAATATAATTTACATGCACATACCAATATTTCAAAAAAGTACCTAAAGTGCGTACCTAGTAAGTATAAAAAGGATTACATTACAAAGTCATGACATCAGTTTAACAGTGTCTTTCATAAGTAGCGTAAAGTGTAAAACGATTTGAAATGGAACTCGAAACAAAGCATTGTTGTAAACCTTTTCGTGAAATCGGGAGACGGTGTTCGCCTAAACTTAGAAATTTAACTGACAAGTTAATTGAAAAACTTTTATCCATGCAGTGTACGGTCCATTTGGACACGTCATTAAGAATTTGTGATTCATGTCGGTTATATTCGTATCGTCGTAATCCTGTCGAAAGAGTGGAGCAACCAGAAAACGGTGGACATGACGAAGCACCAACCACATCACGGAACGATTTGAAGGAAATACCATCGGCAGCTTCAATTACCTCGGAATCTTCTCAGGACAGTGACCTACCGGATTATTCCAGGATACACAACATTGAGTTATTCAATAATGGAATTGCAGGAATAAATGTGTCTCCGATATCCATTAGAGAATTTAAAAACGATAAATACCGTCGGCAAAAATTTGCCGAAATTGTAGCAGGTATTAGAAAATATATATTCAGCTTACCACCACAAGAAAAAGTCGAAGAGTTAGCTACATTGAAAACAAAGGTTGTGGAATATGATGAAATTATTTCCAAATTGAAAGAAAAATTCATAGAACCAGATTGTTCGAGAATAGATAAAATACGTATATTAACTGTTCTGCCTAATTCGTGGACGATTCAGCAGATAACGAGCAAATTTGAAACAAACAAATACCTTGCATTACAAGCAAACGAATTGGCAGCCGAAAATGGAGTATTGGCTACCCCCAACGACAGATCGGGGAATCGTTTGAATCCGGATATAAAGAATCAAGTGATACAATTTTTTGACGAGGATGACATCAGCAGAGCCATGCCGGGACAAAGAGATTATGTCTCTGTAAACACTAATGGTAAGCGTCAACAAATTCAAAAACGGTTATTACTTTCATCACTTAGAGAAACTTTCACTCGATTTAAAGAAGTCAGTGAACATAAAATTGGATTTAGTACTTTGCTAAATCCAATTTTATGTTCACTGACTGATTGCTAAATGCTTCAGGTTCTCACAACGTTTGTGTTTGCGCAATTCACGAAAATATTGATTTAATGCTTCACAGTTTAAAAAAAAATTCATTCAACACTGATTGTAATCAACATTTTGAGAAGTTATTGTGTAATTCATCATCAAGATCAAAATATTGTTACCTCCGTGAATGCGAAAATTGTCCCACGCTGTCAGAATTTGAGATAAGATTTTTAAAAGAACTTGAGAAACATAACTTGTCTGAGATATCGTTCGAACAATGGATTACAACTGATAGATGTAATTTAGAAACGCTATTAAAACCTTTCGATGAATTTGTTGAACATTTTAGCGAGAAATTAGGAAAAACTATTAACTCATGATTATATAAAAACAAAGCAATCTAAATTTTTAAAAGATACAAAGTCTTCATTAAAAGAAGGAGAAGTAGTTATTATTTGCGATTTTGCAGAGAATTATTCATTTTCACTTGAGGATGCAGTTCAAAGTCATCATTGGAACAATGATCAGGCTACAATTCATCCGTTTGTTATTTATTATATGGAGTCAGGAATGCTTAAAAATCTAAGTTTTGTTGTAATATCAGATGTTCTAAGACATGGTACAATTGCGGTACAAGTATTTATTTCTAACTAACGTATTTAAATCAACTGATGAATGAATATAAAAAAGGCCATTTTTATGTCTGATGGGGCTGCTTCCCAATACAAAAATAGAAAAATTTTTGCAAGCCTCTGCAAGTTTAAAGAGAAATACAACATTGATTCTGAGTGGCATTTTTTCGCAACTTCACATGGTGAGGGACCATGTGATGCAATTGGCGGCACATTAAAACGAATGGCAACAAGAGCAAGCTTGGCCAAACAACATGAACATCCAATAACAAGTGCGAAAACTTTGTATGATTGGGCTATTAAGAGAAATCAAGAAAATTTCACAAAAATATCATTTTGCTATGTTTCACAAGAAGAATATGAAGAGGGAGCTGCAGAATGGGGTGGTAGTTATCAGCAAACAAAAATGATTCCTGGTAGTCAGTTTTCAACTGACGAAATACTGAGTTTTCATAATATTTATAGGAATGTAAGGAAATAGTGTTTGTAAAAATGTAAATACAATTTTTTTTAAAATAGTAGAAAAAATAAATAAATCATGTATGAACAAAAAAAATTTTTATTTGGTAATTAAGATTCGTTAATTTCGTTAATTAAGAAGATGTTCAATCTTCTTGGTGTTAAAAGGATAGTTGTTGAAAATTTTATGTACAATTTGAAAAAAATACTTTTGAAGATGGACAATCACGACTAACTTTTGAAAAAGGGATATTTTCATGGAAAAAGCCATTTTTTCGACATTACTTTCAAATTATCTCGAAAACGGGTACATATAGAATGTTGCTCACCAAGAGCATTTTTGTTTAGAATTACTAGAAAAATCGTATTATATTATTAAAATATGGTTATTAATGCAAAAACAACAAATTGGAAAAAACTTAAATTTTTCTTACTTCTAGGAACTTTTTTGTCTTAAGTTGCTTCACCGTAAAACAACTTCTATTCTTCTTTTTATGACTCAAAGCCTTTTTGAAAAAAATATTATAAAAATCGTACTTTGGACAGATTTGCCAATTGATTTTTAAATTTAATTTTTGATTTTTTCGAAGAAAAATTTTTTTTTTTTACAGTGTACATATTTTTTTCATAAAGTCAAATCAATTAACCACAACTTCTTCTCAGACGCAATTTTATTACAACCAACGGTTTTTGAGTTATGATTTTTTGAAAAATACGCATGACAAAACACATACGCCCTTTTGAAAAAAATGTCTTGAGTCAAAAAGTTCCCTTAACCCGCGGAAAATCCATCATCACCAATTCCGAAGACATGTGCAAAGTTTCATCCAAATCGGAGAGGGTCGTGCAAGATTTTGACTTTTTCCGGCTGATTTCATCTGGAAACGCTCTATACTCACTCTGACCTTCCGTATCGGAATTCGGAACACCAATTTCAATTGGACAATGAAAACATGTTCTTTCAAATATCTATTCAAAAATCAGAAGCACCAGCTTCTGACGAGCATCAGAGAAAACTGACGTGTGGAACGTTAGCGGGAATGTTTATACCTGGGAGGGAGAAACAAATACTACACATACAATGTATTTAATGAGTATCGTTATTGGACATGAAAATTTTCAACACACTAACATAATCAAGAAAACTGTTGTGTCAATCAGTAGTTTTTGTTTGGCGTGTCTCTGATGTTTATGTGTTACCGTCGCATGACTTCATGCTGTCGGGAAACAAATCGTTAGGTTTCGCTCGTTTCGCTTTTTGCAGCTGGTCGTAGGCGTTTCAAAGTTGTTCAACATGAAGCGTAAAGTTGAATACTGTGTTGTTTAAGAAGGAAATAATTTCTCATCACCATGAGGCTCCAGGAGTGGATACCAATTTTTTCAACCGCTGCACAGTGGGAAAAAAACGGACCCAAATTCCCACAGATGAGACGCCGTTGGATTGGCTGCTTGAAATATATAATTTCTTATGGGAAATTTACCAAAAAATTGAATGGTGCTGTTTTCATTCTGCACCGGGCCCAGGAAATGGTCCATTTTACCCCATTTACCCCTAAAAATGTGTCTTTTTGAGTTGGCACTTATATAACAAAAAACGCCGCTGAAATTTTTGCCCGCATAGAATAATATTTCATATTAAAAAGTCTGGAGAATCAAATGGAGCAAAATTCATTCAGTTTCCAGCTCGGAAAGTGGCCTATTTTGTCCAATTTCCCCATTAATTTGCGGTTTTCTTGTTCGTACCCTTTCAGCTACAATCGTTAATAGGTTAATAGGTCGTTAAGAAAAATAACTATACGAAATTGACTAGTGTTACACTCAACCGAGTTACAATTTACCCATCTTTTCAGCAATGAAAACACGAAAATTTTTTAGTTCAAATTATTTTTAAGCAAGAAAATATTTTATATACAATATCAATACTTTTCATTGACTAATATTTTATTCTCTTGGCTTCACTTGACAGTTTGTGACAGCTCAAATCTGGTTTTACTTGACACTCACATTTTTTGAGTCTGCTTCTCCCTTCCAGGTTTACACCATCTAGGAACATAGAAGCCAGGTTTCTACGCCAAGTTATGCGCCAAGTTTTGTTTGTTCGCATCACCTGGCGTTTGTGTTTTTCAGATATAATAAACATGCAATATATTACAAAAACTCCTGACCTTACAATCGATCGTTAACCTTTATCAAATAAACAGATTATTTTATAGAAATTGTCAACAGGTGATGCTATTCGGCTAAAACCAACAAAAACGCGTTTTCCCAGCAGTGATCCAACAACTTGGATGTTACATCGACTATGTAACCATGGGCAGTATAGACAGCGGCTGGATAGTCCTGAAGAAAATAAATATATTTTTTGGCTCAGGAAGTACTAGCTCACCGGTCCCATGCTCGGCCCTAAGCTTAATGATTCGCCCCTAATAACCTAACTCGCACCAACACACCCAAAATCTCTATTGTCAAAACATTACAGACCACAACTAAAGTGGCCCAAGTGAGAGTTGTTCGGTTATTCCTTACCGGCATCGATAAGCAGTGATTTGTAAAAAACGATTGTAAATTAAGGACATAGCACGAAATAAAAGACTGGATGCCTCTCCCCCTCCAGATGATTGATAAGAGGCGAGCCACCAGTTTTGACGTTATCATGACGTCTGGATGACTGTGTTCAACATGTTCGATAACGGAGCTATCTGACCGGTACGCACGAGACTCGTATAAAAGCACTTCTGCACGATTACCTTCAGTTTCATTGTGTGGTGAGAACCTCAGAGAGAAATCGAAGGTGAACAATGAAGGTCTTCTTGTGCTTGGCGACGGTTATTCTGACCTATGGGTCAATGGTAGAAAGCAGAGACATTCCACTCAAGGAAACCGAGTTGAATAAACGGGGTAAGCTTAGGCTCAACGTGGCAGCGTTGAATTTGATTAAAATGTCCGATTGTTTCAGCTTCGGCGTGTACAATTAATATCAACACTCAGCTACCGAGGCCACAGCCACTGTTTCTGATTCCTGGAACAGATCAGTTCCGATACCCTCAATCGGATGATCGTCTTCTGCATCTGGAGGCAGGAGAATATCTGGAACTGGCTTGCGACAGTGGGTTCAATATTTCCCCGGGCAAAAACTCCATCATGGTATCATGCGTGTTTGACAACATGTTCAACTATGACAGTACTATGTTCCAATTCAGCCAGTTTTCCTGTACGGAAAATTGGTTCAGCAGTGCTCGCCGCACTCCGCAATCCTGCGAACAGAATGCGTTCATCGTAGAAATTGGCTTCGACATGGGATCACGTTTCCCGAAGATCATGGACGTCTGTCACAACGAACAGACATTCGAGAATCATTGGATTAAACATGAGTTCCATCGAGCTCATGCTGGATTCCAACAGGGAGTTCCGCGTCCTTCGTGGCATCAAGGAAACTTCTATCCAGGCATCAACATTAACAGTCTGTACACAATCAACCGTCAGCGGCAAACCTTGGCTACAATCCTGAACTCACAAGCGATCGCCGATCAACTGGTACAGGATGTTAGCACTGGAATTTACATGGCACGAGGTCACATCGCCGCCCGAGCAGACTTTATCTATGGAACGCATCAAAACGCTACCTTCTGGTTCTTGGTTGCCGCACCTCAATGGCAGAACTTTAACGATGGAAACTGGCTTCGTATCGAAGATAGTTCACGCAACTTTGTAGCTGCCCGAAATATCCATGTCACCGTATACGGCGGAACTTACGGTGTCAATACCCAAACCGATGCCAACGGCGATCAGCAACCAATCTTCCTCGACTTTGATCCAAACGGAACGCAACGCCTGCCGGCACCGAAGATCTACTACAAAATCCTGCACGATGAACGAAACAACGCTGGTATCGTGCTGATCGGTGTGAATGACATTCACATCGATTCGATGCAACGGATTCAGGATGAGTACATGTTCTGCGACGATATTGGCGATAAGGTTAGCTGGGTCAACTGGGACAGAAAGAATCTCGCCCTGGGATTTTCGTATGCTTGTGAAGTGAATCCATTCCTGAAGCGAATTGGGCACCTCTCGCACCTGAACGTCGCAAATTTGCTGATTTAGAACCCCCCTTAAATCGGTGACATTGAGTGAATCGATAAGAGCCCATTGAAATTAATATCAATAAAATAACTTGAAATGATCTGTGATAAGCTAGTACGTGTCTTTTTTTGACGTTGACGTTTTTATAAGAAAGTGGCTTCGAGGGAAGTCCATTTGTTAGAAGAGCGTTAAATTGTAATTCTTATCAGTCTTGTTTATATATCAGCCATGGAAGGATTTGGTTAGATCATGAAGACGTGGGGTCTACTGTCACCTCCACTGCACGGCAACGGTCACGTGACAGGAGTGTTATTATAAGTGTTACTCGAGTAGATGACTTAAGAGATTACCTTGTATACGTATGGCTTTTGTCAGTTTGACTTACCATGAAGAGATTGGAAAATATTCTTCTGTTATCTATAGTAACGAAGATATCAATTGTAAATTGCCTCAGTATTAACCGCAAAATAACCTTTTACAATAAAAGCGCATTTCACTTTTTTTTCACCTTAATTTTCCTCACAAAATCGTAAGCGGAATGAATTTAGATAAGGTTGTTTTGCAGAGAAAAATAAATAAACAACTCGTGTGAAAACGTTTTTTCTAGCATTCATCACAATTATTCCACTTGATCCCAGTAAGCGATGCACGTTGACGGTTGATTCTTGGTGTGCTGTCACACTTTTCTTTTCTTCCGTTGAACCCCTGATTGTGATTAATATTTCCTCAATTTTCATGTTCAACATTTCTTCGACATTGTTTTTGCCAGCGATTGGTTTCGTAGTAGGGTACGGGACGGGTTTAAGCAGTTTATTCAGCCCCTGGGACATTTGATGAAGCTGTACGTGATCTAAAATTTGAACTGCCAATATTTAGATGTTAATCCCTATGCTTACTTCCGATCTATTGGAACATACCTTCAAAAACGAGCATTAGACTCAGAAATTTTCATAGCCATGAAATAAAGTTCCCAATTGCAGGGACTTATTAAAAGCATACGGATTGTTTTCCGATCAAGAAAATGTTTTCTTCAGCTCCGTAATCCGTACTTAAACTAACAATATTGTATGAGTGCGATTCCGTTCATGTGTGCGAAGGCGAAATGAAATAGGCCAGTTCACGATTTGCTGCAAACGTCAATTTCCTCAACCCGCTCCTTCGTTTTACCCAACCGCTCTCGAAAACAATCAACCAAAACATATCGATTGCTACGATCACACACTCGTCTACTAGCAGGTTATGAGACAGACGTACACGACTAAACTTTTAGTTTGTTATTGATGTGTAGATTGGTAATGTGCATTTCTTATTTCATTTACTCTCACGGAAAAGTTATACAAAGCGATTGTGACGACAAACGGGATGCTGCGTTTAAAAATAAACAAATGTAAGAGACAGCAGGCTTCGCGTTACAATACCGGTGCGCTATATCCATGGTTAACAAAGAAGAGAGGAAACATAGGCTCTCTTAAAAGCAACAGTGATGCCATAGCTGCCGCTCAACAGCGAAGCATTATTTATCGTTGAGTACTATTGGACAGTTCCGAAACATATGATATGGACAATATAGTCATAAGCATAGATCAACCTCGATTGACTGCTAGAAACATGAAATAAATAGTTATTTCAGATCATCTAAATATGAAATAAATTAAACTTAAAGTTAAACATAACACTCTGGCAACAAGCCTAGATGAGAGAAGGAGCTGATGAAGACATTCCCTGCGGTGCACGCAAACAAATGCAAAATACACAGAGGCAAAATTTGAGCGAACTTCTTCAGCAGGTAGGAAACTGATGGGTTTCTAGATGATGTATTTTAAATCATCAAAATGACAGTAATAAATTGGTAATCAATCATGATTTATATATTAAATCATAAGATCAGGCTTATGATTTAATATATAAATCATGATAGAGCTTAAGTTCGTATTATTAAAAGTGAAATCATTTGAAAAATTTAGGAGTTTTAGACCTATTACCTAACAACTGAATTTAACAGTAACCCCCTGATTAAGCCGTTTTCTACCCTACATAAGTGTGAGAGATTAGTTAATTTATGTTTTACCTTTATTTATGCTTATACTGGACAGAATGATATGCATATAACAATATTTTTTTATGGAAAAAATACACCTAACAATAGAAAGGGATTTTACAGTTTGATTGCTTTAATTGTTAGTAGACAAACAGTGAATGCATTACACATCTTGTGCTGTGAAACATTATTGCGAACACACTACCGCCGTTCATTAAGCACTCAAAGCATGTTGTAAACTGCATGGAGGATGGAGATACTTTAAATTTACACTTAAATTAATGGTCACAGATTAACTTATGAGAGTTTTGTCTGTTTGTCTCTGTGTAATTATTGTGTCTGAAAGTAGATTGCTAAATTTATTTCATTTCAACATTTTTAGGCTTGTGAACAAGATTCTGTAAATTCTGCTGAAGGGTTATAAAACTGACGAGAGGCAAACCTGGCACTTAAAGGTTGCGTTATAACACTTCTTTCCAATAACTTGTTCGAACCAAAGTATGACATGTTTTAAGCCTATTTTCATGACATTTTGCTGATAAAATTTTTCGCACTTAGCACTAGAGACTTAAAAGCAATGCTCGATCTCTCTTAATTGGTTTCATCTCAAAGTTTATTTTAACTTCTGGTTTAATCTCCGAACTTTTTTCGGTGATGTTCGTTGCTGAATTTATGAGGTATTTTTGCATGACTACTACCCTTTTACTTCTGAGAAATATCTTCCTGACCATCAGAGAAGTTTTTAACGTAGGACTACGTTTCTCTTTTCTATACCGGGTGTCATTTCAAAATTTTGGAAAATGAGAGCGATACAGAATGAACAGAATGACTTGATTTATACACCATTTGATCAGAAAAACTTAAAAAACTTTAGATTAAAATTTCAACTAAGTGCTAGTACTATAGATAGTTAAATTTTTGTAATTAAAAACGACCTACTTTTGCTCCCATACAAATCTACATACAGCGATTCCACGGGAAATGAATAGAGTTGTAAAAAAAAGTTGTCCGATTTTGCTCAAAATCGCTTGGTATGTTCTTCATCGAAAATAATAAGACCCGTATTTTTTTATTTTTTTATTAGGATGACCATGTTTGATATAGGGTTACCAGAAAAATCGACATTTTTCAAAAAAAAATATTTAAAAAAAATCATAACTTCTGAACCACTGGGTCAATTTGCAATGTCTTTCTATGAGTAAAAAGCTCATTACTTTTAATTTTTATTAAAAATATTGATTAAAATAATTAATGTACTTAAATTTGCTAAAATGGTCAAAGTATTTGTTTTTTATGATTTTCGAAATGTTGGACCACAACGACTATTTATTTTTATATTTTTTTATCAAAATTCAAATTCAAATTCAATTCAAATTTTTACTTAACATATCAAAAAATCTCAAATTTTCATCGGGCCGTTTTTGAGTTATTTTTTTTTTTTAAATTTCAAGTTTTTTTTTCCCATACACACATGGAATGAGCATCATTTTCCAAATTTAGCAACAAGCGCTGTCTGAGAGAATCTCGGGAGGTCGGAATTGGCCACAGGGTCGGGATTGGACCAGGCTCCGCTATATTAAGGAATTGGAGCTCAAATCTCAAAGCTTTAGACTACAAGCAAGGGTTTTCTCAGATTACCTTCAATTAAAACTCAGCATTTAATTTGATTATTTAATGATTTTGATTTTGCATAATTCATCAAAAAAAAATATTACATAGCAAAATTCTTACAATTTAACGCACTTTTCTTCATCTGAAAACGAAAACCGTTTCACGATAATATAATTTTCATTTTGTGGCTTAAAGTAATGAAACGATTGTGTCCCAGAGATTTGTTTTACACGAGTATAACGGTTCTTTATTTTCTTTTCCATTGCATTGTAATCTTTTGCCGAGAAAAACTCGTAATATATTTTGGAATCTACTTAAGAAACAGCCCAAGAGTAAAGTTCGTATGCAGTTGTAATATGATGGCCTTGTAAACTTGTTTTTGAAGCGTTTCGCTTTAGAACACCTCCTAAAGCGTCACAAGGCCCTTTTCCATGGCAAGTGGCAAAAAAGTTCCACTCTGCATTAAGACCGAAGTCCTTGTACATGTGGCACAAATTGAAAGCAGTCATCTTATTTTTGTATTGACTGCCTGATCCATCAGAAAAAAATAGATATTTTTCAGGTGAGGTAGCTTTTTTTTAATGAAATTCACACAATTTGTTATAAACAGCCGAACGGCAACATGGTTATGTTTAGTAAATTCTGCGATTGCTATAAAGCTTGTAAACTTTAAATTTTGTGCTTCATCCTGATAATATATGGCAAAAGGATGGATTGTGCATTGAGCGTTTGCCCAATGAAAACCTTGTATAGCGTCCTGAATAACAAAAGAGTAATTTTCAGAGAAGTCAGCAATTATAATGCAGTCAGTTGGTTCCAAATTAATTTTTAGTTGTTTTAAGTAGTTACCTTGTTGCTCTGCAATAAAATTATGCGGAGATAATTCGCTTAATTTTTCTAAAAATGTTTCCACAAACTCTTCTGCATCCATTCGCATTGAATTTAGATGACAACGATCTGTTTGCTTCCATTGCTTAAATTCTAAGGAATCGATATTTTCAAGAAAATTCATCAGGTCATTCTCCAGTGTCTGCGTACCCAGGCAATGATCACAGGCTTTCAACCAACATTTCTCTGTAGGATTTTCACATAGTATTTTAAAAAACAAGTCATGATACGTTTTTAAATGGTTAGGAATAAGTTTCTTATCCTTAAGGGTTTTAAACATTAATTTATGCGTTCCACTTGAACCAGCCAGAATACAATTTTTTGGGCGGCTGCTGGAAAACATTGAAAATCCAATTTTAAAAGTAGGATATTGCTCTTTGAAAATCAAATAAATTTCACGAAGGTTACATAAAAGTAACCTGCGCTGTACATGCACTTTTTCTTCTGCCATATTTTCAATAACGAAATCCCTTTTTCCAGGACATGCTCTACTTATCTCGTCACTATTATAAAAATCCCTAACTAAAGTTAGAGTATGATCGCTCAAAGAAGACATATTTACTCTGGTCTCCGGTGTGCTCCTAAAACCTTTTTCAATCTGGAATTCCTTTGCACGTTGAGCAGTTCGTTGCGAAACACCGAATTCTTGCATAATTTTGTATGCAGTCCAGGATTTGGGGAGGGAAGTTAGAATCCTATATCGATCGTTTCTGTCAGATGTTTCATCAAATTTTGCCTTCATCTGTTGAAGAATTTCCTGGCCGTCTCCGGGTTTCTGGGCAGCAGCGCTACTAACTGATTCAGCACTCGTTGATTCCAAAGAAAACAAGGATTCTGAAAACAAGATGGAAAAATATAACAATTAGTTAGGAACATTTTTATTTGTATAATGTAATACAGATTGTATTCGATTATTTGAAGTATCTATTTTCTTGTATGATAGGCAACTGCTCTACAAATTGAGCTACCAGGTCGGATTAGGTAAGATTATACGGAACTGATATTTTTTAAAATTTTCTGAATAATCGAGTACAACTTGTATAACGTAGCAAATCATGACGTCTGAATAAACAAAAAGAAGAGATTATTCTACTTACCAACACTAGGAACAGCGTCAATTTCCGATGATCTAGCGGCATTGGGATCGATTATTTCGAAACCACCATTATTGATGTTTGATTGTGCGGCGAAATTGTTCACTCTAGATGGTCCGGCCACGGCGAAATTAGTGGTGGCTGATGGTCCGGCAACGGCGAGATCATCAAGTTTCGATGGTTCAGAAACGGTTATTCATTATTACTTCGTTTGAAGGTAGTCAAATTGGTGTTGTGTTGTTTAGTTAGTTGTTTTTGTGATGAAGGTATAAATTTAAACAGCCACGAATATCCGTTTCCTTGACCCTTGCTAAGCAAATTTTTGGGATTTTGTTTGTGGATTGCTATGCTTTCCGCTACATTTAGTTTCGTTGAATATATGTTCAGCTACTTTTGATTTAAAATAAAATAACTACAATGAAATAATTCCCGCAGTTATTTTGAATTGATGGAAAATGATGCTCATTCCATGTGTGTATGGGAAAAAAAACTTGAAATTTTCAAAAAAATATAACTCAAAAACGGCTCGATGAACATTTGAGATTTTTTGATATGTTATGTAAAAATTTGAATTGAATTTGAATTTGAATTTTGATAAAAAAATATAAAAATAAATAGTCGTTGTGGTCCAACATTTCGAAAATCATAAAAAACAAATACTTTGACCATTTTAGCAAATTTAAGTACATTAATTATTTTAATCAATATTTTTAATAAAAATTAAAAGTAATGAGCTTTCTACTCATAGAAAGACATTGCAAATTGACCCAGAGGTTCAGAAGTTATGATTTTTTTTAAATATTTTTTTTTGAAAAATGTCGATTTTTCTGGTAACCCTATATCGAACATGGTCATCCTAATAAAAAAATAAAAAAATACGGGTCTTATTATTTTCGATGAAGAACATACCAAGCGATTTTGAGCAAAATCGGACAACTTTTTTTTACAACTCTATTCATTTCCCGTGGAATTGCTGCATATGAACAGGTTGATAATATGTTTTTCCCTTTCCGGGTCCTCAGAAACGAGCAACAAATGGTTCACAGTGTCTTCTTCTTTTTATTTCATGAGGTTTCATCCCGTGTTTAATACAGCAATAACCACACCCCTCAGCTGCTAAATTATTTTGCTTTGTTACCGGTGTCTGATTTTATAACTGAAGCCCGTACCCTCTTATGAAATTGGCTTCGTACTGCATTTTCGTGCCTCTCTTCTTTGTAGGCAATGCTATGAACGCCAATATAAAGCACACAAGACGAACCAAATTGATTTCAGTGTTCGACACTAGCTCTTAGCTGGTGGTTCGGACAGGGCTCTGTCCATCCGCCATAGTCCGTCCGTCCTGCAGAGGCGATAAATGTATATTTTGCAAACCAGTCACCTGCTGCGAAATGTGAGGCTCGCACACCACCAACAGTCAATAGTTATCAAAACCAGATTCGGATTGTTTGAGATTGGCAAATTCGACCGAGATTTTTCATTAAAGCCGAATTGAAAATGTTTTCGATGGTGGCTTAGTACTAAATTTAGTTGAGGTTTTGTGAACATGCGATCGGAACTACAACTTGCTAGGACGTGGCCAGGACATCTCTGGTCTGTTGGAAGGGGACACATCCCTTATCTAAAAGGTAGGGATTCATCACAAATCACTATCTAACAGCAACCGATAAAGGCGCGTGTCAAGGGAGGGTGTAGAAAAAAGACGGGCCGGTTTTGTTAGCGTTAATTTGCTTCAAACTGTAATATAAATTCAATTGGGTATATACCATTTTTTCTAAATTTTAGGTTACTTACAAATCGGTAGCCTTTGTGTTGCACACATACAACCTAGAATTTAACCTCTCTTCGCACGGGAGACGACCTACGTTTATTTAGTGACAATTTATTTATCTATTCCACTTAACGTTTATATAATTCTCTTACTTTTCTTTTCAGGATCAAAGGGATGAACTAAATCTCGGACTGGACCCTAACTGAGCTGATTTCTTTTGATTGTAATTTCAATTTCACAATCACTTACACTTCACGCTTTCGCTTGCCACTGTGTATCAAGAGTTAAAAAAAAAGTGAAACCCGGAAACACCTACTGACAGGATGCCCCGCATGAAATGACATCTGTCATTGCGTTCTGCAGCGACGCTTTGACACCTGATGCCCTCGCAGCATAGTCGTCGGTAGTCAGGGTTGCCAGCTTACCGGCTTCTGCGCCAACAGCGCGCCTCCATCTTAACAACAGTTCAGAGCTTGTACCACCTACGCTATTGTGCGACATGGTTTAGGGTATGCTATGCTATGCTATGCGATCGGAACTACAACTTGCTATCTAGGGTAAGACCAAGTTAGACTACTTCCCCGGACCAATCGAACGGTGTGTTACAGAGGTGGACTTTGACATCTACTGGCGGAATGAGTCGAGGTGACTTTGAGTGCGGAAACAGAATCGTCTGTGTTTCTACTGCATTTATACAGACTAACAGTTATTGAAATATTTGAACAGTACATTGAAACCCTCCCGAAGTTTTCCAGTCAGAACACGAATCACTCGACCCTTGTAGATGAGGGAAGTGTCGTCCGCAAGCATCGACAAAATACCACCACCTGGCAGGGGAGGAACATTTGACGTGAAGATGTAGAATAGGATAGGGCCTAAGAGGCTCCTCTGGAGAATACCAGCATCAAAGTTTAAAGTATTAGAATGAAAAATGTTCTGGAAGACCTGGAATGATCTGTCCAACAGATAGTTTTTGATAATCTTGACAAGATATGAAATCATGTCAGTGCGGCTAGCGTGCTATATACTAATGTTGAATAGCATAGCCCGGAAAGAGGAGG
This sequence comes from Aedes koreicus, assembly GCA_024533555.2. Classification (NCBI taxonomy): domain Eukaryota; kingdom Metazoa; phylum Arthropoda; class Insecta; order Diptera; family Culicidae; genus Aedes; species Aedes koreicus. The sequence continues at coordinate 55,347 of JAHHFK020003139.1, read as the reverse complement.
GTCACGAAAGTCCATCATGAAGCAAAAATCGTAAGAAGTGACGGGTCAACGTAAAATAATAATAACATTTCAATATAAACCAACCATGTCTATTAAGATATGTATAAATTAGATGATATCATTATTACTGTACACCAACGTGGTCCTACGTGAGCCTCGCGGTTACATCCTTGATATAACCCACCTTTATTTTTTTTTAAATTCAAAAGTCTCTTCCTAAGCTTTCGGAGAATATTCTTCTTCGGGGAAGCTCTTCCGAACTTATAGGCAGTGCCCCCTAAACATTCTTCATGAACATCGAGAGAATTTCTTCCTGAAGCTCTGGAAAGTATCCCCTCCTGAACTAAGGAGCAGTTTTCTCCAAAACTTCAGGAAAGTTCTCCCTAAAACTTTGGGATGTTTCTTCCTGAACTTCTGGATAATTCCCTATTTTTATGAATCTCTAGGAAATTCCCCAAAGTTTTTGAAAAGTTCCCATAATTATCGACAAGCTCATAGAAGTTCTTAACTACTGTGTCTACATACTGAAGTTTCGTAGAACATTTGACAAGATCACAAAATTTATGGCAAGTTCAGTTCTTTTGTATCCTTTTAATTTGTGAGAAAGAACGTATATCTTTTCATGAGTTCAGAACTTTGTTTGAATCTTTATATGCTAACGAATATTTTGCATGAAGTTTCGGCATATGGTAGAACTTTCGTCAAATTTCAATTGGATCTATCGAAAAATTTGAAAATTTTCTGACATGCTCACATAAGTTTGTATTATTTGAAAAACACTTACACAACTTCCGAAAATATTTCATTACTTGTCGGTACATTCTGAAAAAAAATTGGCTAACCTGATTTTGTAAATGTATTTTTAAATTTATAATTTGCCTATTATATCTTCCAACTATTAAATTAATTATTCTAAATCTTCATAGAAATTGACACTTGTCCGAAATACGCGAAAAAGTTTCCCTTGTCTTTTTTGCTCTGTTTCATTACTTTTTTATATGAGGTTTTTACAAGTGGATTTGTGCAATTTAAGAACTTCAAAAGACCAATAAAGAGTCGCTATCCAGTGTGATCAACCGGCATTAGAAAAAAAGTGATTGAATTTGAACTCCATAAAGCATAATTTAACCTCCAACCTCATCGACAAAGACGGCACCGGAAAAGAAAGGAATATAAAAGCTCCGGAACTAAATAAAAGGAATAACGGATGTATCATTGGACTTTTCAGAAGTGTATATTTTGTTAAGCTGCTTCAAAAGTAAGAAAAAAATTAAAGTGATTTGGAAGCGGAGCACCGGTAATTGGAGAAAACTCAAAGCTCGGACAGGGAAAATTTCATTGGCATCATTGCCCATTGGATAATGATTCATATTTGACCAGAGCTGATTACGACAGTGCCGGACGCTGTGTGTTAAACAATTACTTTCATTGCTGTGCGGAATGTACTAGTATTTTATTCCATAAGTAAGGACTACCGGGTCCATACAATGTGTCTCACAATAGGTGTCACCTTCTTTCAGTTTTAGGTTATTTCGGCTTGGTAATTTTAACAGCGGAATTGATTATACCCGTTTTGAGTGTATTCTTTTGACAGCTTATGGCTGAAGATAAATAAACGATTCCGTTTATATTTATCAGCTACCATGGAAGCCCTCCCGTATGGCCAAGTTTTGAAATTATATTTGCAAAAGCTTAGACCGTGTCAGATATTCAATAGCCTTAAGCAGTTCGGAGTGAGTAAGCGTTTTGTTTGTCGTGCCTTGAAACGGTTCAAGGAAACTGGAAATGTCCATATTCAACGAAGACGTACGAAGAAAAACTGCTAGAACGAAGAAAAAGATCAAATATGTGAGGGAGCGAATAAGACGTAATCCGGCCGTGTCTGGCCGTAAATTGAGCAAACAATTTCAAATGTCCCCAGCTTCAATGAAGGCTCCTCAGACATGATCTGGAATGCAAGCCGTACAAAAAACAACGGGTTCACGGGTCAAAAGCAAGCCAGGGTCCAAAGAAGCAGAAATCTTTTGGTTCGGCACGGTGACTGCGAGATTTGATTTTTGGATGAAAAGCTCTTCTTCCTTCAGGACAGTCATAATCAACAAAATGATCGTGTGTATGGCAAAAGTCTTGCCAATATTCCAAGAGATAAACCAACGGTAAAACGCTATCAGAATGTATCGAAAATCATGGAATGGGGCACCGTTTCACGAAAAAGGAAAACTTCCTCTTCTTTTCATAGAATCTAACGTAAAAATCAACACTGAATATTACATCGAGCAGGTTTTGAAGAACCATCTTCTTCCTCATGCTTCAACGCTGTATTAAAATACACCATATTGTTTCCAACAGGACTCAGCTCCAGCTAACAAGGCAAAGAAGTCACAAGCGTGGTGCGCGGAAAGTTTGCCCCATTTCATCACAAGCGAAGAATGGCCTGCATCTTCACCGGATCTCAACCCACTTGACTACTTTGTTTGGTGTTAAATGCTTCAACATATAGGCCCTACGACAGGGCTTACTTTAGATCGATTCAAGAGACATTTGGTTGATATTTGGGACCAAATTCCTCAGTAAATCGTGCGTGCCAGCTGCGATGGGTTTACAAAGCATTTGCGGAAAGTTATCAAGGAAAAGGGCGAGAGATTAGAATTGAATTAATATGGTTTATTTCTATAACATGTATCTTTCAAATGAAACATAAATGCTATGATTCGGTTGATTTGCTTTGCTGTAGTCCCATTTTGTTTTACTGGCACCTATTGTGAGACACCCTGTACATCTAAAGGTGAGTTGCCAGGTAGCTACTGGCAAAAACTGTTTTTATTTGTAATTTCCGATCAAGCCTCACTATATTCATATAACTTGACTAACAATTCAAAGATCAGAGCGGTCACATTTTTTTGAAAACTGGTTCCGACACTGACACATCCGTTTGTAGATGGCTCTTTCTACGAGGTGAATCGTCAACGGAAGCTGGCATCATAGAGCAAAGCTCATACCACCCAGTAAAAAAAAACTTTCTATAGTTCGACATCATCATTGCTCTTCTTTCTTTTTCTATTCAACATTTTGTTGCATCTTCAGCATGCTGCAGCCATAAATTTCTCCTATCAGTTCGTGAAATGTCTCGTTACGCTCTCATCATCATCAGCAACCGATCGTCATCTCAACCAAGGAAGCCAAGGAAGCTCGTCACAAAGAATAACGGAAGTCTTAGGCACTTAATCTATCTGCTGGTTTCATTATTGTTCACCATCACAGTCGTCCCTGTCTAATGTTATGGACAGGGCATTCGGAGCTGCCAAGAATGCCGCTATAACCGTAAGCCATAAAAGGCTACGACAAGGGTTAGTACTCATGTCCCAACCGACAGACAGGCTCTCATGCAAGAAGAGCCTGGATACATGTTGGAAACGCCTGTGTTCCAGCCCAGAAAGGCGAACAACAAAAGAGTGCATTAACTTTCTTAGCTTCGTCACTCTCAACGACCTATATACATATAAATATACATATGCTTTCTCGCCAAGGAAATCCCATCCAACTTCCAACTTCCGATGTCTATAAAGGTAGCATCTCAAGTAACCATTTTAGTTGTATTCCAGCTGTATAGCATTCTCCCCGGCTTTGTTGATAAAACTACATTCAAAACTGTTTTGTCTACCAACACCTCCTTTATGCTTCTTTAAAGCCAGAATTTGTACAAAGTGGCCCACTCTATAGATGGTTGCGAAAACTATTTCATAAAACCTTTATAAGACCATAAAGATTTCGAAAATGTTCTAGGGATAGATGCAATGACCACTTGAGAAACTTCATAAAACCTATTGGCTGTCACGAAAACCAGCATACGGTCAAATGGCCACAGCTGTCAAACATTACTGTGATATCGTGGTTGGTTTTTGTTGTTCTGCTTTGTTCGATTCTCTGCTCTTCTGATTCATTTAACAATAAATAATATCTAAAGAAAACAAGTTCTGGTGTTGCGGGAAATTTTGTTTGTTAGCAAAATATCCAAAACAAATTAAGTATTTTACAGCGTATCATGTTCCAAATTATAAACGCATTTAATTTTGTGGTGAATATTGGCACGATGTGCGCTAAAAATATATGCGCCTCGGAAATTATGCGAGTGTACAACAACAAAAACAAAATTAAAACAAATATATTCAATAAATTAATCAAGAGTTTCTTGAAAATTGATGGAATTTAATAAGGTTATCTAAAAAAATGCTGAAATTGGTCTCCGATCTACAGTTCATTTGCATTAAATTTTAAATTTGGTGCATTTATTTTTCCACATTTCAATTATTTCTTATATTTCAATATGGCGATTGGAAAATAAATGACAATTCTGCCATAAAGCCAAGTTATCTTCGCAATGACTGCTTTAAAACTATTTGGTCATTGGATGACTTCCGCAATGCCAATTTGCCGTTTAATGCATTTACTGGAGGCAAAATGGTTTTAAAATGCTTTTTCAACTGACCATAATAAGATAATATGAATGAGTCCTAAAACAGCATTTTATGTGTTTATAAAGTCGAAATCAAATCATTAATATGATTAAAAGGAATTTGAGAAAACGGGGTTTTAAGATCATTTTAAACAAGCTGTATAGGTTCTCATAAACCTGACTAAAATATGAAACCGTTTGGCACCTCTTGGTGTCATAATAACCAAATTGATTTCTAGGGACTTTGATAAAACCTCAATAAAACTTAATAAAGCAGAATGGTTTTGGCAATGTTACTTGGGAAGGGTTCTCAGCATCTTCTTAAGTAGACATCTAATCAAAGCTTCCCTCCCATCCCTTGCTGATCATAAGGACCTGGCCAGGTGTTGTGCGAAGAGAACAATGGATGAGGAGCCTGTCACACCCAAGGCAACTCTTCTGGCGCTCCCATCGTCTCTACAACAGCCAACCAAGAATTGTGTATGGTCGGAACATGCTATGCTATTTGTTCTGGAAATAATCAATTAGAAGTATATGCCAAATTTGTTCAATCAATACCATGTACATGGAAAGGCGTACTTTCCCAACAAAGGAACAATAAAAAAAATTGCAGTGAAATCATTCCGATTATTGCTAATTATAGAAAATGCAACTTATATAATATGTTTTGATGATGTAAGTGTATACATAATACCAATATACATTAGATCAATTAAATTCCAGACGTTTGCTTTCTTGAAAGCACTGCCGGACGATGCATTTTGGATTGTAAATGTTTATGTACGATTCTGCTTTAATACTTCTCTAAACTTCAAGAGTTTGATTTTCATAATCAGGCCTAAGCTATCTTTTAGAATCAACCTAAAACAATCATGATGAGCATCATTTCTTTTCTTTTCTGTCATATAATGACAACTCACGAAACTGAAGCAACTGGCACCCGCACTTTTCTTCATTTGGTGAAGAAACTTATGAAACTGGAGATTCTAAAGTATTCTAAGCAACCTATGAAATGTCATGTTCGTACCTCACTCATTCCTATCGAAAATTATGCCGCTACTCTGTCACTCTCTCCCACCATAAAAAAGTTATCAAAATATCACATTTGCGTCACGCGAACAAATGATCCGCTCAAACATTCGGGAGGATATTTAAGTTTCTCTACGCCGCTCGTAAAAACACGCGCAATTTTTCATTTTGGCAATCTTCAGCGGATCGAGTTAATTTAAAAGCCGCACTAAGGTACCCATACAGCGAAAACAAAAAAATATTCACCGGCAAATTTGCATCTCGGCAATGCAAAGCTGAGTTCCGTTGCACTCACCCACTGCTCGGTTCGCTCAGCTGTTGTTTGTTACATTCATGTGTGAGAATTTGTTTGTTAACAAGCGTAAGCTCACATTACAGCCATCTTGGCTGATGCTGCTCGGGTTGCTGAATTATGTGCATCCTCATGTCCAACCGGTCAAAAGTTGACCGCCATCGTCGGTCTTCTAGCATCGGAGAGTTTCCTCGTCGCCGTTAGTCTGATCAGAAGAACGCACATCGCCTGCCAGGTCCGTTAATTTGGACGCAGCTTTCCGCGCATAGGCTGCTTCGATTTCGTTTATTTTAGGCAGCCACCGATTGCAAGAGAGGTTGAATTTAAATTTGCCGATAGCCGATAGCCGAGAGAAGAAAAAATAACACTCGAAATTCCAACCGTCCCGGACGTCAGAGTTTGTGATCGAAATCGGGAAAATCGATGCGAGCTGTGTGTTTATTACGGTGCTCTGCGGCTGCGATTTCCTGTTGATGAAAACGGTTCGTGTTTTATGTAGTGTTGATTATTTAATCCGATTGTTGACAGTGCATTTGTTTGGATTGGCTGGAGTGATTTGAAGTGAGAAGTGGGTGCTATGTGAAAATTTAAGTGACGGTGGATCTTTAGTGAGAGCGATTAACGGGAGTTGAATGGACACGAACACGTGTTGCAATGTGTACGGTGATGTAACGTTGAAAGCCCTTTTCGCCTGTGAATTAATAGGTCATTGCCAGATAAGACAAGTGTGTGGTGCATGGGTAATTATAGAACACGCGAATTGATTGCGATAGTTGAAGGAAATGTTGTAACGTTACTTATTGCTAGATGGTAGTTTATTGAGATCATTGAGATATTGAGGTAAACCGTTGTCATTTAGTGTTGGTTACTTTCATGTAATCTTACAAACGATGTTATTAAAATAAAGCCATCAATTGGGGGTTTTAATTTGAAAAAATCGATGGTTTTTATCATCTATATCGATGAAAGGTTTTTACTAGCACACAAATATTTTTTTAGATCTAAACTATTTTTTCCCGATTTTTAAACTAAAATATCTAATTATTTTTATTTTTACAAACTGGCTTGCATTCCACAAAATAACATTTATGCAAAGTGACAGCAAGCTGCCCTGTCGGAATATGAAACGCTTTTTTGACGCTTTTTGATGGAGGAAATCAATGGTTGGTTCATTAGCTTAGGTAGTCTGTTTTTTTGTAGCGTGTTTCATGCTGAAATAGAATGGTGTTGTCTTGCAATCATTATTATTTTAAGATATTTTGAAATTGATTTTTCAATAGTTCCACTTGTCAAAATGAAAAAATAAATGAAATGTGGGTATGTTATTATATTTATTATAGAAAAATGTAACAATTCGCACACCACTAAAATACCCTATGGCCATTTTTTTGTGATTAATATATATACGACTCGTAAAGGAATTGAATAAATCCATAAAAAAATTTAAATTGCGAGTAGATAGATAACGGTGGTAGCAATGCAAAAATAGAATATTCCTATGTAAAAACAAAAATGCTCCTAACTTCATTGAAAGTTAAAAGCAATTCAAAATCGAAAATTGCAATGGCACATTTAAATATTTTTATAGATATATATCTCAAAACGAATCCTGGTGAGTGTGAGCTTTTTAGTGGAATACCTGTAACTAGAAATTGAGAAGATAGATTAGTAAATTCCATTTAATTCCAACTACCTTTGTTGCTTATCTTTAAAGATACGCGTATTTCGTCTACAATGTGCAGACTTCTTCAGTGTCGTGTACTAATTTTATAATAATAAAAAAATATAAAAAAATAAAACACAAAAAAACAATAACACCCACACCAAAAAAAACAAAAAAAAAAAAAAAAAAAACCAAAAACCAACAACCCCCACCCAAATACACAAAGATGATCAGTTTTTCCTTCTGAAAAGCTGAACAACATCACAAAATTAATTAAAAAAAAAGGTTTACACACCCATTTGTTTGGTGAAGGTAGTGGAAATAAAAAAAAAAAAAAAAATATTTTTTTTCTTTTTTTTTTTTAACAAAAAAAAAAAAAGGAAAAAAATTTTTAAAAAAAAAAGAATTTTTTCAAAAAAAAAAAAATAAATTTTTTTTAAAGAAATCATGACAAGCTTTATCTATCTATCTATCTATCTATATATATATAAATGGATTTCTGTCTGTCTGTCTGTCCGTCTGTCTGTCTGAACCTCATAGGCTCGAAAATTACTGAACCGATCAGCGTGAAATTTTGTATGGAGAAGTTTTTGGGGCCGGAGAAGGTTCTTATGATGGTTTGAGACCCCTCCCCTCTCTGGAAAGAAGGGCCCCCATACAAATGAAGCTCAAATTTCTGCATAACTCGAGAACTGATCAAGCAAAGGAACCCAAATTTACCATGCGGAAGTTTTTGGAGGCAAGAAATGTTTCTCTGGTAGTTTGAGACCCCTCCTTTCTCTAGAAAGGGAGGCTCTCATACAAATGAAACAGAAGTTTCTGCATATCTCAAGAACTAATCAAGCAAATGGAGCCAAATTTGGCATGTGGGGTTTTCTGGAGGCGAAAAATGTTTTTTGAGACTCCTCCGCTCACTGGAAAAGGGGTCTCTCATACAAATGAAACACGAATTTCTGTATAACTCGAGAACAAATCAAGCAAATGAAACCAAATTTGGTATGTGGAGGCTTTAGAAGGAAATAATTAACTAGAAAATAAGAAGAATGATTAGTAATTTCCATTTAAGCAATAAAGGTAGTTGGAATTAAATGGAAATTACTAATCATTCTTCTTATTTTCTAGTTACAGGTATTCCACTAAACAGCTCACACTCTCCATAATTCAGGAAATAATTGTTTCTAAGGTGGTTTGAGACCCCTCCGTCTTCTGGAAGGCTAGACTCCCATAAAAATGAAACATAATTTTTAGCATAACTCGAGAGCCAATGAAGCAAATGAAACCAAATTTGGCATGTTGGGGTTTTTGGAGACAAGAAATGTTTCTATGGCAGTTCAATACCCCTCCTCACTTTGAAGGGGGGGGGGGCTCCCATACAAGTAAAAAGCAAATTTCTGCATAACTCGAGAACTAATCAAGTAAAGCGAATAAAATTTGGCATGTGGGGGGTTTTGAAGACCAGAATGTTTTTCTATGGTGGTTCAAGACCCCTCCCATTTCTGAAGGGGGGGGGGGGGGGGGGGGGTTCAACAAATGAAACTCAATTTTTTATTATAATCGAAGAGCCCAGTGTGATGGTTCGAGAACTAATCAAGTAAATGGAACCAAATTTGGCATGTGGGGGGTTTTGAAGGCAATGATTGTATGGTGGTTTGAGAAACCACCCCCTCTGGAAGGGAGGGCTCCCACACAAATGAAACACACATTTATACCAAAAAATGAGAATTATCCAGGTTACTTAAACACAAAACGAGTATTTCTCGGGTAAGAAGCATGTTTTGATAGAAGTTTGAACCCCTGCTTATTCAAGAAAATAAAACTCCTTCCGAAAAAAAACCATAAACGTGCCAGTTATATTAAATTTTACTTCATTTAGTTGCACGCGTAGCAGCGCACGCACCGGGTTCAGCTAGTAAAATATAAAGAAAAAAGCAATAATTTTTTTTAAAATGTCCAGCCTTTCATGGAACATTTTCCTCTTATTATGGAAATATTTTTTTATTGAAATTTCCAATAGAGCATAAATTTAGTATTGGTTTTGCTTATTGTTTATTTTTATTTTTTTTAATTTAGTTTTTTTGCTTATTTTCAATTATTTACTTACATTTTATTATTTATTCATTGAAATTTTTAATTTTTTTTTGGATTATATATGCTCTCAGGATAGAAACTTTTTATTTTTTATTTCTTTTTGTATTATCTAATATAAATAGGTAAATGCTCCATTGCAAATTTAAGTTCTTAATTTTTAAAGAATATTTATCAAAATATGGTTCAATAACCAAGTTCGGCTTGTTGAAAACGTTATTTTGAACTTGTTGAGAAGTTTTGTAAGATTTATTTGTCGAATATCACTTTGAAAACAAATATTACAAAACTTCTCATATATTTTCGAATGTTTTGATTTCTTTTTTTGAAACTTTTTGACAAAGTTCTCATTGTAGATCAATTTTACTATTCAATGGAAACACATCACTAAAAAAGTCCTTTAACAAAGCTTTGCATGATCATAAAAGCTTTTGGTTTCACTGGTTTTTATCTAGATCATTTATTTATCAAGATTAGTAATATATCATGATAGAAGCATGGGTTTGGAACAAGATTGTCATCGGATTATGATATTCAAATGACAACCCAAGATTTCTTTATTTTAGCTAGACCAATTATATTCTTTGGATTAGGCATTTTATTTTTCAATGAAAAAGCATTTATATGGAACTTGTTTATCATGTTCAGTTTCATTTTCAGATTTTGATAGAAAATTTAAACTGTTGAACTTCTTAGAAATACTGTTTCAAGCCTATACTGAAGGGTTTTTAATTCCCAGAATAAACAAAACCAATCATGTACAATTTTTTAAATTGCTATGTATATATGGGTTCCACTTTTTTTTTTACTAAGCCTTTATTTAATATCTTATATTTTTTTTTAGTATAAGTGAAATCACTAGAGTACAAAAATGTGCGCCATCATCGCTGATTTGCATCGCCACTTTGAATTTTTGTAGGTAAAAATGGAAGAAACTATTATACAAATATTGCAGAAACCCAACTATACTTACTTACCTTTCTAATCAGGCTAAGGCAGGGGTGGCCTCTGCTGTACACAGAAGCTGTCGATGGATTCTATTTGATCCATGGCTGCACTTTGCCAGCAACGCAGTCTGTTTAGGGTCTTTTTTTTCGTGTGCCCATCGGATTGTTATCGACAATCGTTTTAATTGGGCTGTAGTCCGACATTGTTACGACATGCCCAGCCCACCGTAGTTGACCGATTTTTGCGGTGTGAGCGATGGGAGGTTCTCCTAGCAACTGATGCAATTCGAGGTTCATACGCCTCCTCCCCGTGGATCCATCTGCACTCAACCGTGGATCGTACGCAACACCTTCCGTTCAAAGACACCAAGGGCACGTTGGTAACTTTTTCCATGTGTCGTGGCCGAATAGTACTACCGGTCTTATTAATGTCTTTGTAGTTCACCGAACTCTGTTTGATCTAAGCGTCCTTCGGAGTCCAAAGTAGGAACGATTGCCAGCCATAATGTGCTTTTGTATCACTCTGCTGGTGTCATTATCAGCGATCACCAATGAGCCCAGATACACGAGTTTGTCTAGCGCCTCGGTTCTATCACCGTCGATCTGAACTCGTGCTTGGTTTCCCTCTTACCCTCATGTATTTTGTCTTTGACGCATTAATGAAAGGCCCAATCCAACTAGCTTCTTCAGCTTTAAGTCTGATGCACGTTTGCACCAACGTCTCAAAATGGATTGGATTTGGATTGGATTTGGATTGGATTTGGATTGGATTTGGATTGGATTTGGATTGGATTTGGATTGGATTTGGATTGGATTTGGATTGGATTTGGATTGGATTTGGATTGGATTTGGATTGGATTTGGATTGGATTTGGATTGGATTGGATTTGGATTGGATTTGGATTGGATTTGGATTGGATTTGGATTGGATTTGGATTGGATTTGGATTGGATTTGGATTGGATTTGGATTGGATTTGGATTGGATTTGGATTTGGATTGGATTTGGATTGGATTTGGATTGGATTTGGATTGGATTTGGATTGGATTTGGATTGGATTTGGATTGGATTTGGATTGGATTTGGATTGGATTTGGATTGGATTTGGATTGGATTTGGATTGGATTTGGATTGGATTTGGATTGGATTTGGATTGGATTTGGATTGGATTTGGATTGGATTTGGATTGGATTTGGATTGGATTTGGATTGGATTTGGATTGGATTTGGATTGAGATATGAGATATAGTTGACATCCTGTTCTGTACACGTAGCTTAACTTAATCTTTGAACTTTTTACCAACACGCTCAGATTTCAAATCAGGTGGTAGGGAAATTGAAACGCGTTTTACCTGTAATGACTGTAATACCTGTTGGACGACTGAGAACGAATGTTGCTGAATATCTTTGCTGATATCTACGCAACGCTTGAGGAAGGGTTTGATTGTGATGAGCTCGTGTTTTATAAATCAGGTTGTGAAGTTTACACAAACACTGGATTTAACGCAATTTTGCTATTGACATGCTATTGGCAAGATGGATGCATTTGCATTGTTGTAAAGATCCAAGTTAGAATACAAATTAGGTTTTTTGTACACCACTTTCAGACACCTGTTTTGCGCACTCAAATAGACAACCGATATTAAAGGTTCGATTGGATGAAAGGATGGTACATGGTTTCCAAAGTCATCTGCGGCAGAAACTCAGAGACTCTCCAAAATGCTTCATATGTTGATTTTAAACATTTTCTTAGTTCTGAGATGTGTTGTTGCCTCGTCCAAATTTAGACCTGAGTACTTAATACATGCTACTTTGTCTATTCTTGTTGAAGGCATTTTCAAACGTGGAGAGTGAAATATAGCAGACTTCGTTTTGGACAAATTTATAGGCAAGAGATTTGTTGCAAAAAATCGTTGAAGTTTTTCCATATCTTCTGTCATGTTGCGGATGATTTCTTTAGGGTCTTATCCACAAATAACCTCGGCTTTCCATGCGAGTTAATATTAGCAAGATCGTTGAGTCACATTAGAGGCTGTACTCGAAAAAAATGGAACACAATGATTAGCTTGTAAATTTTAAGCGTGTGAGTAAAAGTTAATGAAATTTTGACTGAACTTAGTTAAGAGTTTAAGTGTGTTTTTGTTGGCAAAATTTGATCGCAATCTGTTAATTTCTTGCTTTTTGAGATTATTTTCTATGAAAACGGAAAATTTCGGATCAGTAAGAGCGTGTGCACGGGGTAACTAACAATGAAGAACTAACTTTATGTATCTACTTACTTCTAACTTCTTATTTGGCATTTCAAGCTTATTGCTTTCACAATTTGCTTATTGCTTGCTCTCAACTTAGTGTTTTGAATGCACTTCCACAGTTATTAATTGAGAGCTTTCGATGCCAGGTACCATTTTTGCATTAGTATGGTTGTGTGGCAAGTACAATTATACCCTATGCCCAGGGAACTTCCTTAACGAAAAAATCCTAGACCAGACCGAGAATCAAACCCTGCCACTCAGTGTTGCTATGTAGCTGCGCCTTTACTGACTGAGCTAAGGGAGGACCCAGGGAGGATCTACTTACTTAGCTATATGCTAATGCAATCAATGAATGAGATAAAACAAAAAATGGTTCTTCCCGGCAATGCTTATCGTTAATGCCAGGTACAGCTGTTGTTTATTGCCCTTATCCTGTTGGCACGTCAATGTTTTTCCTAGATTTTTTCCTCCTCTATGCATTCATTAGCTCATGATAATCGTCTAGAGGCTAATCGTTGTTAAATTATACTGAGCTATGCATTTTTTTTTAAAATGCCATGTCACGAGCCAAAATGCTCGATGTAAAATCAGGCATATATCAGCTGAGCAAATAAAGATCCCGTAGTTAACAGAGATGGCATCAGAACCCTAGTAGCATATTTGTTAAAACCCAGTTCAAGTGACTCCTTTGTGACTTAATTAAATCACAATCAAGTTGCTGCAACCCTCTTTGAACGTGGTTTGTTGCTTGGGAACAAGAACAGATCTGCCAAAAAAATTAAGTAGCACCGTCTTGGAAAATCCGACTGCAGACCACAGATGAATCGGAAAACATTCCATCATTCGACAGTGTCCCGGGTAGTGAAGTGATTCAAGGAGACCCAGGCGACCCAGCGGCGGTCAGGCAGTGGCAGAAAACCGAAGACCGCTGATATGGTGAAGACAAGGATGTTGTTGAATCTGTTCAAGCATTGACCGAGGCTTTCGATCCGCGATGTGGCGAAGAAGGCGGAGGTTGCCAACTGATTGGTCGAAAAAAGAACCATGAAACGTGCCGGCCTCCACGTCTACAAGGTCCGGAAGGTCAGGAACAACAAACAAAACACGGTAGCCAAAACCCGCGACAGGAAACTGAACCTAGTGTGGCTGACGAAACCGATTTGCGTCGAGATGGACGGTGAGACTTACATCAAGTCGGATACAAAGTAATTTCCGGTCAAGAATTTTACCTTACCACATCTCGGTTTTCCATTCCTGAGGAATTGAGAAAGAAGGAGGTGGACAAATTCGCCAACAAGTTTTTGGTTTTGCGGACAATGTGTGCGTGGAGAATTGAGCCAGCCATACAACACGAGGGATATCATGAATGGGCAAATCTACCGCGACGAGAGCTTCCAGAAGCACTTGCTGCCCTTCCTGCGGTCTAACGGAGGCAACAAGCTATTTTGGCCGGATTTGGTCTCCTGCCACTACGCGCGGCCAGCGTTAGACTGGTACAGAGATAACAATGTTGATTCGCCGGAACTTAAGGTGTTTTGGGCTATTCAAAAACCGACGATACAGTGGGTGTTAAGGAAAAAGTGCGGGCATTCGGTCATAAAGAGGAGATCCAATAAACCAATGAAGTGGAAACCTAACCATAAAGTTTTTGTTTACTTCTTGAATGTTTCAAGAAAATCCGATTAATTTGTGTGTGTCTAATTTTTTTCGAGTACAGTAAATAGGAACAGTAATGGTCCCAACTTACTGCCTTGAGGTACACCTACTGTCAATGGCGTTCGTGAGCTAGAAACTACATTCACCCAGGTAAACTGAGTTTTGTCGCTACGATAACTCCGATTTAGGTCATTCCAAATTAATCATTCCAAAATTTCGAGTTTCTCGAGCAGAATCTGATGGTCAATAGTATTGTGATACATGATTTTTTGTGGTCTAGAAAAAGCACTCCAATCATATTTTAGGAGTCCATCGCTTTGTATATGGTATTCACCAGTTCACTTGTAGCAGTTTGGGTATTTGATCCTTCTTAAAATCACACTGATAGTTGTACAACACCTGTTGGCGTAGCATGTCTGATAGTCTGGAAACCAGCAGCTTTTTGAGTATTTTACTGAGTACTGCTAACAACGATGTTAAATTTTTTGCAAGACATGCAAGATATTCTAAACAGATCGCAGCACGCCGTGATTTGAAACTGACGTGTTTTGCTTTTCTGCGTTGTTTTCGCGTTAAATTATAAATATCCGAGTGCTACGCGTGAGAAGTTGTGAATTTAATCGATTCCCACTCAAAGTATGTTGTGACCGTATTTCGTCAGATAGATTGTGCATCGGTAGTTTTCTCTCATTTCTTGTTTATTAGTGCTTCAGCCTGCACCCGTCGAGCTTTTCTGCATTGGATAAGGAACTTGGGGAGGTCGTTTTGTATTATAGAAAATATTCGTTAGCTATATACATTAGCCTGGGACACGGTTATATGAAACAAAATTATTTTCGTTCCCTATTGATTTTTGGGAGCCTTTTGGTTCCTATAATAACTGTGCAAAATTTCAACTCGATCGGTGAAACTATATTTTAGCGCTCGCAGTTTTAATTTTCCATAGTATTTTATATGGGAAAACTTACCTTTTCAAAGAAATATCTGGCGAGGTGACCCGTTGTCCTCTAAAAATAAATCAATCCCTTAACTTGCTGGGAAATATTCCAAAGAAACTTTTCTTAGAAGACCACAAAGCGATCCGATGCTTGTGTAAAAAGTTATTAAGCTGAAACTGATTGCTATCCAATCGAACGGCTCATTGGACTGTTTTTTCTAGCAGCACAGTTCCTCCATGCAGAGTGAACATAAACAAAATACAGTGGTTGCTTCGCGCAGCCAGCAGCAGGTTGCAGGTGGCAGTGCTGCAAGAGAAAACAGTTCAATGAACCGTTTGATTGGATAGCAATCAGTTTCAGCTTAATAACTTTTTCCACAAGCGTCGGATCGCTTTGCGGTCTTCGAAGAAAAGTTTCCTTGAACAATTTCCCAGGAAGTGGTTGTATTGATTTATTTTTCAAGGACAATGGATCACCTTGCCAGATTTTCATCTGTAAAAGTAAGTTTTCCCATGGAAAATCCTATGTAAAATTAAAACCACTAGCGCTAAAATATAGTTTCACCAAACGAGCTGAAATTTTGCACAGTTATTACAGGGTCCAAAAGGCTTCCGAAAATCATTAGGGAACTGGAATTTAAATTTTGTCCCAGGCTAATATACATGTCAGGATCAAGAATGTCTGTTTTTGATTCTGAAAGTGTGAAAATTCTTCACATATCTATTTGATATGTGAAGATTTTCATCTTCTTATTGTGTATGAAGATGACCTCAGAATGTACGTGTATGAACAGGCATTCTTGAAATGGGTCGTTGGATTTTCAATAGAGCTGTCACCTTCAATCTCTAGGGCTAAAAATGTTTGCACATCGTGATAGCATGTAAATCAACGATGAAATTGCAAACAAGTTTCATCCATAAAAGCACTGCCAGTAAGTGGGAGATTGATTGCACCCCCCCCCCCCCCCCCCCCACACACATGCAAGATATTCTTAGCAGGAAAAAATGAGATTGTCTTCCATTTTATTCCACTTTAAAAAGGTATCAATACGATGATGATGATGATATAATACTACCATCTATTGTAGCAACGTAACTTTCCATAGCAGTGCAATAATCTGAAAAACGATTTGATCAGGATTCTATTATTGTTTTTGATCGTCAAGCTCCTGTATGAAGGGCCAAAAACGTTTGGGCGGGCCCGTAAGCAGAGACACTTACGCAAAACCCGCGAATATAGGGAAAAGAATCTCCTTCCAAAAGCAACATCACACAGACAGCAGTAGAATCGAGCCCTCGTTTGACAGAATAAACCCATTAGATGAGGTCGAAGAACCCGCCCTCATTCCGCGAAATGTTAACAATAGGGAGGAGGCAGTCCCATGCTCCCTATCTAAATCGTTTTACTTGGGTGCCCTGATGGTCCCTCCCTTTCCCCCGTTATGTGTTATTTAATATTTAGTATATTTTGTACACGAAAAATTAGGATATCATTATTGACAAGAATGCTCATTTATTCAAATTTTAAACTTAAATGATACATCCAATGGATTGTTACTGAAAAATAAATAAAAATTAGATATGTATTAATATCCTTCTGGTCCTGGAAAAGCTGAAAACAGAATTGATCATTCCAAATATCTAAAATAAAATTTCAATGAAAGATATCATGTTATAAGACATGTTGTAATATTTTTTCTTTATACTGTTTTAGTAACATTTCAAATATAGCAATTGGAGTGAACGAAGAGTCCGGTTTGATGATTCCTGAAATAAATGGCTTATCTTACCATAATGCCACTAAACACAATATTAAAATATAATCCTACATTGCTTATAAGCACATGCCAGTCTTTTATGAATATAGTAGTTGAAATTCAGAAGTGCAATTTTAAATTAAATGTAATGCTGAAATGCTGAAAAACAAATTGAGCCTTTGATGCCTGTCGAGTTGCTCCCGGCTCTTACATGGTTTTGGAATGCAAAAATGATTCTAAAGCATTTTTATTTATAGAATTTCAAGCTTATTGCTTTCACAAATTGCTTTTTGCCTACTCTCAACTCAGTGTTAGAAATGCACTTCCACAGTTATTAATTGAGAGATTTCGATGCCGATAATTCGAAAGCGGGCTGAAATTATTAATAAATTGAGAAGGGAAAATATGCAATATGTCTTAAGGTACATGATGTTCAGTCGCACCCCCTCACTTCGCTATTGGCAGATTGACAACATTGCCCAGGCTACGCCAACCAGCGTCTCCATGTTTCAGCTGGCAGTCTTTTGTGATCATATGACTCGTGGAGGCGTGAGGTAGGAACTTGTGAGGACGAGAGGTCGGTTGCACTCTCCTTCGAAGTTGTCAACTCACCATTTGAAGCCCTTAAAAATGTATCAATACGATGGCTACAAAACTGATGCAAATCTTAAAATTTTTGCTACTCAAATCTAAACTGATTTTCAGTCTGATAAGCATATTGAAACATACGGCTTCCACAGTTTCCAATATCAACAGGGTCAAACAACTCAGGAGACCTTTTGCTGATCTAATCGAATCTGACACAAACGCAGCCAGTACTAAAAACCATCCTGAAAATAATTGGGTAAGGTTACCTGCAATACTTGGGTTGGCAAATTCCGAGGTATCGTGGAAATACTCTTCATAATACAATTGCTCCTGAGTCCAAGATCTATTGCATACTCGATTCCTTCTTTAAATCCTTTCTTTCTTCCAACGCAGCTTCTTTATCATTTGCTTTGTTATCTTTGTCGTTATCTTCGGCGATCAACACTTCTTGTGTCCTTGAAACTACCTTTCACCTTGCATCTCACCGGTTTCGCTGCAAACGCTAGTCCTGATTCGTCCACAAGCACCATTAAAATTTGATCGTTCTCTCTGCCCGATCATTTCTGCTCTTCAGCTAGCAAATGTGTCTTCACCGAGTCCAACTTCAACTGGTCAGTTTCATGGTTCTTTCAAATCCAAATCTGAAACAATAGTCTCAGCTGCTTTGACGATATTAACCGTATTTCCTAATTCCATCTTCAGCGTTGCGAGGGATCTTTGATTGTGGGTTTGCGATACAAACCCTTCTTCTGATAATGTTATTCTCGACCTTCCCTATCGAAACCATTTTTGAATTCAAACTGCTGCTGCTAACTCTTTTTGTCAACGTCGTCATCGTCTTGGGCCACTATCTTATAGCTGCAGCTTCTGCGGCGCCAGCAAACGCAAGAAGCCAGTCCAGGAAAACAAAAGGGGAGTCTATACATCTTTTTCCTACAAAAAACAACAACCACCACACCCCCCCAAAAACAACAAAACCCCCCCACAAACAATATTATTTTTTTTCTCTTTCCCCCTCTCCCCACCCCCCCCCCCCCCCCCCCCCATATCACCAAACACACCCAATTAAAAAACCCCCACACAAAAAAATTTTTTTTTTTAAAAAAAAAAAAAAAAAAAAAAAACCCCCCCCCCCCCCAAAAAACCCCCCCCACCGGAGAGACCCCTATATTTCCCCGAACAACTCATGAGACCAAACACTCACAACGACGCACAATGATTCCAAGGCGGAAAAAAGTCGAAAAATCAAGTTCCTCATTTTACAATAAATATATTTTTCTAATTTTTTACACTATTTGAAATTTCTTTTTCCAAAATTTCATGAAGATTGGATGAACATTGTGCTCTCTACAATTTTTCAAAGTATGGGTCCTACATGGTCGTGGTTTTTTATTCCCATATAAAATGTATGGAGGATCGGAAAAAAACTTCAACTAAGTTTTCAAATGTGAGCACACAAGCGCACATACACCAAAATAGGCTTATTTTGAAGATTTTTTTACCAGCTTTTTGAAAATGTGGGTTTCATCTTGCGCAAACTTGTGCAACTATGGTCCTGGGAGGCCAAAGCCCTGGAATGTCTGGGAAACCCTTGAAATTGGTAAATACATAAATCTCATACTAGATTACCACGGTCTTACCCTTCTTACAAGGAAGTGTATCTTGGAAAACCGACTTTTGACCCAAAGCCCGGAGGACCGAGTGTGATATACAACGAACTCAGCTCGATGCACTGAATGTCAGTGTGTGTGTATGTGTGTAGGTAGTATATGTGTGTAACGAAACTTCTAACTCAGTTTCCCAAGCAACTACTGAACCGATTTGAATGAAACAACCACCAAATAAAAGGTACTGTAGTCCTATACTTCGTTTTTAAATTATTTGAATCGGTTCACTGGTTCCGGAAATTCCCCCGGGGAGGCGGCCAATTTTGGCCTAAGATCATGCGGCACCTCAAATTAAATGTGAATTCAAAAATAAGTCCAATGGTCATGATATCAAAAGTCCAGAAATACATTGGCTTCAGCCGGGTTGAAGTTCCGGCTACTCCCGGGAAAGTGGCCACATTCAGTTTTGGATAGAAACCCATCATGTGACACATCATGTAACATGAAAACTAAAAAATAAGTTCAATGGTTATGATAAAGGGCGATACGGTCAAAATTTGGTCAATATCAACTTGACGTATTTCTTTCAATTTTGCATTTAAAAAACCTGAACACCCCTCATTTTGAAGGTGTGTGTGTGTAGAATGTTGCTCCTATTTTGATTTTGGAATTCACTCTTCAGTTGTCAAAATGCCGTCCAAGCACGAAGAGCAGCGTATCAAAATTTTGCTCGCGCATCGCGAAAATCCGAGCTACTCGCACGCAAAGTTGGCAAAATCGCTAAAAGTTGCCAAATCAACCGTTACAAATGTAATTAAAGTGTTTGGGGAACGTTTGTCGACAGCCAGGAAGTCTGGATCGGGGGGAAATCGAAAACCGGAAGCCGCTGAGACGACAAAGAGAGTTGCCGGTAGTTTCAAGCGAAACCCTAACCTATCTCTCCGAGATGCCGCAAATAAGCTGGGTGTATCGTCTACAACCGTGCATCGAGCCAAAAAACGAGCCGGACTATCGACTTACAAGAAGGTAGTGACTCCAAATCGCGATGATAAACAAAATACGACGGCCAAAGCGCGATCCCGGAGGCTGTACACGACGATGCTGACGAAGTTTGACTGCGTGGTAATGGACGACGAAACCTACGTCAAAACCGACTACAAGCAGCTCCGGGACAGGAGTTTTATACGGCAAAAGGAAGGGGAAAGGTAGCAGATATTTTCAAGCACACGAAACTGTCAAAGTTCGCAAAGAAATATCTGGTTTGGCAAGCCATCTGTACCTGTGGCTTGAAAAGCAGCATTTTCATAGCTTCCGGGACTGTCAACCAAGAAATTTACGTGAAAGAGTGTTTGAATAAACGTCTGCTGCCTTTCCTGAAGAAACACGGTTGTTCCGTACTGTTTTGGCCGGATTTGGCATCTTGCCATTACGGTAAAAAGGCCATGGAGTGGTACGCCGCCAACAACGTGCAGGTGGTTCCCAAGGACAAGAACCCTCCCAACACGCCAGAGCTCCGCCCAATTGAGAAATACTGGGCTATTGTCAAGCGGAACCTAAAGAAGACCAAAAAAACTGCTAAGGACGAGCAGCAGTTCAAGGCAAACTGGCTTTCTGCGGCGAAGAAGGTGGACAAGGTGGCTGTACAAAATCTGATGGCAGGGGTCAAGCGTAAGGCCCGGCAATTCGGATTTGGAAAAGCGGAAGCCTAACTGAATATTTTTCCTGAATTTTATACTAATTGAACTTGAAAAAGAAATTTAATTTGATTTTTTAAATAAACGATTTCACCGATTTACACGCGTTTTCCCTTGACCAAATTTTGACCGTATCACCCTTTATCAAGTTTCCAGGACCAGAATGACCACATCCGGGTTCTTATTCCTAGTACTCCCAGGAAAGTGTTTAAATGGTCAGATCTCACGATAGGTGGGTACATTCAAGTGTTTATTTTCAAATAAATTTACATGCAACGTGAGATCGAATTCACTGTTGTAAACAATTTTTGATTTCGACTGGTTACTGCATGGTATTCCGGATCATCCGGAAAATGCGGAATATCTGAAGAGTTGTGCATCACTTTCGTTCTAGAGTAACACGATTTTTACCATACATTTTTTCAAAGGAAAAATATAGATTGCTTAGAAAACCGATTGCTGATGCAATGCTCGGGATTCTTAAAGAGAAACGATCCTGCATCCTGGCTCCTTGGAAAGATGCACTGCCACTGCGCATTTTCAAAGTAATAAATTTCAGTTATTTTGGTCATTTCATACGTTAAACTTATTTTACCATGTTTGCTGCGTCGTAGAAAGTAGAGTCCCTATAAAGAGTCACGCCAAGTGGAACATGCAACACTTATTTCGATTAGTTCTTATTTTGCGTGCATGTATGATTCAAATGGGCTGCTCGATAGGTAGCTCCAATAGGTAGATTTGATTTCACTCTTGGCGTGACTCTTGATAGGGACTCTAGTAGAAAGCATGCAGATGAAGTTTGTTATTGTTTATTTGATAAGTTGATAATTAAAACCCAAAAAATACTATCTTGACTAGCTGAGTTGAATGTTATATATCACTCGGTACTCCGGGCCTCGGACCAAAAGTCGATTTTCCAAGCGATCTGTATACCCTTATTTTGTAAAATTGGATTAAATCATTATGATGAGTTAACGTTATATCGTCTGAATTTCCTTAATTGAAATAAACTTGAAAATTGTAGTCGACACTAAAATAATAAAAACTGGAAAGTTCTTTAATTATTTCTAAGATTTTTTTTATATTCATACTAATTCTTAAAACAATAACTTATTATTTTTCATATACTTTATCATAAAAAATTGAATATCGGTCCAATGGTTCAAACGTTATAATTCTTTAGAAATATATATTTTCTAAAATTTTGTTTTTTGGACCACCCTATTGAAAATGGATCACCCTAATGACAAAATGAAAAAATCAAACCTACCTAGTATTGCAGAATTCTAAGATCCACTTCATCTTTTTGGTTTCGAATCGCTGAATTATCAAATTTTACGAATGTTCCGGAATTTCCGGAAGACCATGAAATGGCCACTTAGAGCCGTACATTGCTCTCCAAATCGCTTTGCTTCTTACATTTTATGTACAAATAGTTTTGTAAAGAATCGTATTGCTTTAGGACGAGAAAGAATTCTTCATTTTATCGGATGTTCCGGATACTCCAGGAGGCCATAAAGTGGCCATATCTCGAAATTGTGGTCTGATACGACAACTTAGATAACATATTTGAAATTAGCGGCAAAAAATTACTTGGAAACACATAATTTAGCTGTGTAAATTCTATTTTTAGACTTTTATCCGCCTTTTTTTATGGAATGGAATCACTGTGCGACGTGCTGAACTACCTGTGTATTTCAGTCGTTTACCTTTCTGATGACCAGTTTTAAAAAGAACTAAAGCTTAAAACAGCTTTTCGAAATTGAAAGTTAGCGAGCGATTGCGACATCGAAACTGGTTTCGAAATTGTTACTTTCCCAAAAGTGTTGACAACAGAAGCTTCCTAAACTTCAATATTGAGATGAAATGACTAAAGGGTTTGAGCCTGAACAAATGCCTTATAAGAGTAATTCAAAGAGGATTAAAATCATGGCTGCTGTAGGATTAAGTCCTCAGGGCCGAAATTTCAAGCTCTGTGTCTGCCATTTTTGAGTCCTGTAGGATGTTGACATTCGCTCCATCTAGCTTAAAGTCGATGTCCTACTCTTTGTTGATGATGATTTGAACTCATAGCTGTCATCATGAGTAATTATTTCAAACTAAATACCTATAGCAGGTAGCGATAATTATGGTTTTATTGTACAATAAACGTTAAATGCTTTCTTGACAAAAGGCTAGTAGTACCGTTTTTGAAAGGGCTTTATGTTCCAATATAAATTTCCATACAAGCTTCAGAACGTTTGTGCCATGTCAATTCCACACACAATAAGTTCAAACTTTGAAATGAACATCAGTACCCGACTGAATACGGTTGAGAATTGTGGAGTAAAACTTTCAAAATTATCATGTGTTTTGAAATGATATTTTATTTTCAAATGTGGACCCACCATTCATGTTAAATGATTGAGTCAAACCTAATTTCAGGTCATGGATTGCCAGGCTTGTCTAACAAAGCGATACTTGTGTTGAAGCAACAGCGAGAATGACAGCTGCTCATTCTAACTCGAGCAAAACTTAGGGTTCATCTGAAATATAAAATCGTAGAAACACCTTTTCCCTTTCACTCTCACCCTGACCGCATGTGTCATTAGGCGACAGACATAAAGCCATCGTAAATTTGAATAGACGACAACAGAAATTTCCACGGCGCAACGCATCTCTCAATTCGAGGACGGTTCTTCCTAGGGAAATATAATGGACACACATTGCGACAGCGAAAGATGGAGAACCACACTGTCGAGTTGGGTGTCTCTCATACTTTTTCTCACAACAGTCGGGCTCGCGGCTGGTTGACAGATTTTTCAAGGTCGTCCCGAATGTATAAGGTCTGTTCCCGTACTTGTTTTTTTTTAAATCTACTGTGACAAGTAATTTTAGCTTTTGCCGTATTCCAAGCGCACTCGGTTAACAAAATGAAAAGGAACCTAGCAGTCATTAACTTTTAAAATGAAAACATCACTTAACTTTAGCATTTTCAAATTTGGTATCCACCTTTGCTCGGGATGCGCTTTTAAACAGCAAACAAAATTGTAAGTATGGGAACACACCTATTTATTCCCACACTTCACCGCAGTAGGGTTTCTTCTTCAAGTTGGTGGAAAATTGCGGTGCGAATTTAGCTTTTCCAATTTTTCGCTTCCACTGACGTATGGCGGTGAGCGATTCTGTTTGTTTTAATCCCGACCCGTATTGGTTCTCCACCGGGGATCTTGCCAGTACAGTAAGCAGAGGATGTTTTGCCTCCGAAATGAGTCAGCTGACTATTTCGAATGTTTGTTTTGCCTACGTTAAACGAGGTTCGGTGAAAAATCCATTTTCAACTGTTGGTTGGTTGGAGGAACGGACGTCAATGTCACTGATCCCCTTTACCACCACCACCGTCACCGTCGAGTGTGTGGTCGGTCTGAGTGGTGTAAATGGAGATGAGTGAAAGCGCGCAAATTTCGGCTAAAATTTTTACTACCACTTATTGTGTGCCGATGCTGCGTGTATCCAACGGTGCCGAAAGACCGTGAAAGAGTTTAGTCTTGAATGAGCATTTCGAAAAATTGCAGGTGTTATCTGGGCGTGACTAACTGCTAAACCGGCGGCTGTCAATTGCAAGTGCGTTTGATCGATTCAAGACCATGTGACTCCATTGGAAGACCAAAACAGAGGCGTGTGCAGAAACGGTGAAGATCAGTTTTGAACTGTGCTGTGATGAAGTGAATTCCCTGCGAGAAGCAAACAAAAGTGTGTCAGGAAAGCAGTGAGCCAGAGATTGCATAAAACTAATCCGTCCCAGGTTGAGCGTAGTGGTTGGTACTACTGGGGAACGCGGGCGTGAAAACCTTTCCTCGTCTAGTCGAAAATAGTAGTGCGGGCACCGAGAAAGAGAAGAGTAAAAAATGAGTTTTTTCAACCGGCAAATTCCGAGTTTCTTGGCACATCTGCCAGAGGATACCGACGATACGAGTGACACCGAGGACGATAGTGGCATTGCGGATGAAACTGAAACCGAGACGGAGTCGTCGCCGCAGCCACCGCCGTTTTCGGCCGACACCCTAGATCAGCAGATAGCACAGTTCCCGGATTTGAAAATTACCGATCCGCTTAGCGTGCAGAATCATGCGTTGAACAACTTTTTTCACTACTGGTAAGTTTTGTTTTACGGTTTGTTTGTTTGTTTTTAGTTTTAACTGATCGCGGTGTTCGTCTGATCGGTTTTTGTTTTCTTTCCGGAGTCAATTAAACTGTGGTTTGTTGGGTTGGTATTTTCATCGGCTTAGGTATGTTTGAAACCTTGACGGTTCCATCTGCTTGTCTTGTGGTGTGGTGTGTTTATTTTTTTTTGTATTTCGTCAATCTGTTCTCCTTAGCGGTTTAAACTACCCATCGATTTTCATTTATCGATTTCTTATTTACAGTGTGGCGTTTATTCATCTTTAAATTTCTTTGTTTCAATTCAAAGGATACACATATTCAATTCTCCAATTTGTTTTATAACCAACAATCAACAACACTCTTTGTCTTCATAATTAATTTTATATCAGTAGTCTAAAACTTCACTCAATCTAGGAACTGAAAATAGGCAATTTTTGGTAACGGAAAAGCATTTCACAAAGCATTTGGCAAATGTGTTAATAGTGTATTTGCCAAAAATAACAGAAAGAAAATTGTTGGCCAAGTTTATCATCGGCTTCTATTAGGGAATAGAAAAACAATTTATTATTTATTTATTTCTTAACATTATTTATTATTGAACAACAGGGTTTTACACTCGTTTGGTCTTTTTAAATTCCATACTTTTTTAAATTCCAGTTAATTTTAGAAAATTTCGGTATTTCTACGATGTGGTGTTCTATGGCAGCCTCCAGTTTTTTAACTGGGAAAATTGTTTCCGTTGTTTGCTGTCGCTATAACAGTGTTTAGTAAATCACCGAAAAATTTTAGGGGAAATGTAACGATGCGTTAAAAAAGAGACAATTTTTAAGAGGGGTGAAAACAAATAGGTAAAAACAAAGATCAAAACACCGACACCATAAAGCTATGTCCATTTAGAATCCGGAATAATAAAATCATCTGTTTCTCGGTAACGGATTGACGTACAAATAAGTTTAATACATCAAAACAAATGTAATTCTTTGTACTTTAAGGAAAAAATATCAATATAAATTATTTCTCTTCGTTTCTAATGAAAATTCGCACTTTCTTCTTTATTCCTCCCATCAAACACATTTTGATCATCTGAGTTGCGTCCCGAGCCTTTTTTCCACTTTTCTTAAGCTTCCGCTTCATTATTGCCCAAAATCTCTTGATGGGCCGGAACTGCGGGCAGTTGGGTGGATTTATGTTTTTATCGATGCAATCTACGTTATTTTCGCGGTACCACTGCATGACTTCCGGGCTGTAGTGGCAACTCGCCAGATCTGGCCAAAACTTTACGGGACCTTTGTGGGCTTTAATAAAAGGTAGTACGCGGTTTTTGAGGCATTCTTCCTTGTACAGCTTCGAGTCCATCGTCTTATTCGTCACGAACACTTTGGTCTTTGCTCCGCAGCTGCATATCCCTTGCCAAATCATCAATTTTTTTTGGCAAATTTGTCCATAAAAGCAAGCTTAAACTTCACAGGAACATCTCCTTGTACCGTCACCATGTAGAATTTTTGGCCAGAAAGCTGTCCGAAATCCATTTTGACGTAGGTTTCATCGTCGATAAGCAGGCATCCTTGGTACTTCGTCAAAACCTGCTGGTACAATTTCCGAGCTCGAGTTTTGCTGACGAAACTTTGCTTCAACGTTCTGTTTGGTTGCTTGCTGACTCGATAAGAACGAAATCCTGCTCGCAAACGAATTCTTCGAACGGTACTGCGAGCAGCAGCGTATTTTTGTGCGATTTCATTATCTGATAGTCCAGGGTTGCTCTGCCGGTTCTCAATACCTTCTGATTCAGCTTGCGGTCATATGTTCCTCTACAACGCTTACTTTGAGGCACTCGATCCACGCTCTTTCGCTCCCTGAAACGTTTGAGCACATCATACACGGTTAATTTGGCGATTTTCAAAGTTTTTGCGATTTTTTTTATTGCGGACCACGTTGGATTATCAACAAGTTATATTTTACCGTTTCGAACGAACTTTACTTGTGATCGATGCCATCATGATCTGCACAGTCGCTGGTGACACTGTACCGGCAAGCTTATTCCACTTTAAACGCATTTGTTGTACATTTGTCACTTCTTTACCGCATGCTCGAAGTTTTCGCTTGACAATTGCCCAATATTTTTCGATCGGTCTGAACTCAGAGCAATTCGGAGGATTAATCTCTTTGGCGACGAAATTAACATTGTTTGCAGCATACCATTCTAGGACATGCTTAGAGTAGCGGCAGCTGGCTAGATCCGGCCAAAACATAACTTTAGACTTGTGTTGCCGAATGAAGGGTGAAATCCGCTATTTCAGACACTCTTCAATGTAAACCTTCGACGTCATTGTGTGAGATGTGACGAAAACCTTGGTTTTAAGGCCACAACTGTAGATTCCTTGCCAAATCATTAGTTTCCGAGCACACTTATCAGCAAAAACAAATTTATACCTAGAAGGGACATCCCCACGACCAGTTGACAGGTAAAATTTTCGTCCGGGGATTTGTTTATAATCCAGTTTGACATATGTTTCGTCATCCATTAAAATACAGCCATCAAATTTCGTCAAAACTCGTTCGTATAGTAATCGTGCTCGCTTTTTGGCCACTAAATTTTGTTTCAGGGAGCGATTCGGATGTTTACTGGCACAAAAAGACTTATATCCTTCTCTTGAAAGGATGTTACGCACGGTGGAAAAGTTGGAATCGTATTTCTTTGCCAAATCACGTATCACGTAGACACCTGGGTTGGCTTTCACGTATCTCAACACCTTTCTTCTCAGCTCTTTGTCCCTAGTGCCACTTTTATGGTAGATGCGCTGTTCTCTATCCACACTCAGAGTAACGTTTGATTACAAGACACACCGTTGACTTTTGGAATTTTAACACTTCTGCTATTTTTTAGGCAGACCACGAAGGATTCTCTAGATGTTTGTGCACAATTAATTTTCTTTTCTCAAGTTCCATGATCCGTTATTTCGAGATGCGTCGATCAATCGGGAAAAACTTTTCACCAATTTCTTTGTCAATAAAACAACAACAAATGCCTGTCAAGCGTTTTTTGTTCCAACCATCAGGGACGCGGTGATATATTAAACCGTGCATCCAGATTTACTTTGAATCGAGCTTTAGGTGATCATTTTTATCTGTTACAATCTTTATTGGGGCTACTGAAAGAGTATGATGGTGATTTACTTCATTGGCAAAACAAATAGTTTTTGAACTACGCCTAATATTCGATTTAAACCGATTTAAAGCAACAGCAGGGATGTTATTGGGGCCGCTCATAAAATGTTATGCTGGTTTGCTACATTGGGAACACAAACACGTTTTAAACTATGCTAATTGGCCTTTTTTAACCGATCTATACCATCTATACAGGTGCAGTTGGAGCCACTCATAAAGTGTGATGGTGGTTTTATTCGTTGGGGAAATAAGAACAGTGCAATAACGCTTTAGTGCCACTTTGAACCGATTTAAATCAACAGTTAGTTTGCTATTAGGGTTACTCACAAAGTGTGACGGTGATTTACTTAATCGGAAAAACAAGCAGTTTTTGAACTGTGTCTAATATTCGATTTAAGTCGAATATTTAAGGTTTAAGGTTGAAATAACTCAATTCAGTCATAAATATGTTGCTGCAACATGTTATAACAGAAGTAGGCTACTCGGGAAAGATGATGTTGGAGATCATCTTTCCCGAGTAGCATACTCGATAAAGTACTCTACTCGGGAAAGATGAGTAAGGAGGCTGTTAGTACTACTCACAAAGTACGATATAAGTCCAATTAATTGGCAAATCAAACATACCACGCTTAACGGCCGCCTTTAACTGGTTTATATCAACAGTAAGTTTTTAATTATGTTTTGAAGTCATTCACAATGTGAGACGGTTTTCTTCATTGAAAAAAGCAAACTCATTTTTTAACTACCCTAATTGGCAGCTTTGAACCGATATAAACCAACAGTGAAAATGCCGTTTGGGGCGCTCACAAAGTGTGATGATGGTTCATTTTGGTAAACAATACCAGAAGAATTACGTGGGAATTATACTAACGCTTGACAACAGATTTGAATCGATTAATCCCAATCGTAAAAATTTTACAGGCTCTGGTTTTAATGGTATTAATTTAATGGTGACTTCATAAAATTTCCCTTCGAAATTGTTTTCAACCTTTCATACGCCATACAACACTGTTTGCAATTTTCTATACAACAGACCTGATTTACGCGATATCTGGTGTCAATTTACATGAAATATCCCATGGATGTATGCCAAATCTAGCATTCCATTTATGTACATTAGACAATGCAGAAATTGTACCGCAACTATTGGAGCATTTACCCTACACAGATTGAAAGAATCATGTTATTTTCCAAAGCACATTCTAGATTTGACATAAATGCATTAAGCTTTTTGAAAGCTAAGAGATGGGCCATAACCCACGTGTTCTCATATTTATTATTTTTCAGAACCCCTCCCCATTTTGGTTCTTTGTCCATACATTTTTTTTTAATTTAAATGAAACATGTGTTCCGGTCCACTCCCAGAAAACGTGGTTTATGGACGGTCCTCAATATTTATACATAATTGATTTATTTTAAAATTGGATCGCAGCAAGCCGTGCTTCGAAACTGACGTGCTTTGTTTTTGCTGCGTCGTTTCCGCAATAACAATAATTCGTAATTTAACTTGAACTAACAGTGAAATAATGAAATCTCTGCGTGCATTCTGTAAGCCGTAGTGAATACAATCGATTCCCTATCGAAATGTGTGAGTGTCGGTAGTATTTCCCAGTTTTGGTTTTTGTTTTTGTGCTTCGCCCCCGCACCTAAATAGAAGAAGAGTTACATTAGCTTAGTTTTGTTTTAGCAGTAATATTGTGACACTTGGGCATAAATTATTAGTTAAGAGTGTTTTTCAGCTTTGTCGCGAGTGAATCGATGATTATTAGCAGTTTTGAAGCTCGATATAGAGTCGCCTCATAGCGGGGATTTGCATTATTGGCAGAGTGTGGAGTGAAAAAAGAAGAAGACTAGTGCAATGTAGAGAACGGCCATTTGCTGGTCAGAAGCAGCAAACGAAAACAACGCGCATGGGCGGGTGAAAAGCTTGCACATAATTTTAGGTGCATTCACCATGGGCTGTACAGAGTTTTGTTATCAATTTTAATTTTTGCGTATATTTAATTGCGAGCGCATCCCAGTCGACGTCGATGGTTTTTCTGAGGCGAAAAAATCTGGTCACGTCTTTCTTCGGAAGGGAAGTAAAGCCGTTGGTCCCGGATCATATTCATGAGTCGATAGGTAGGGTCCAGGAGGTGGAGTCGTCTTCCTGGCGTCGGTGATTGTCACCATGTGAGGAAATGGCCGAGGGAAAATTAAAAAAAATAATCGCGAGTGCATGAAATTAATTACGAATCAACGTAATTTTTTTTTTATTTTAACGAATGAACAAGAAAGTGTGATTGAGGAGGTGAACATGGGTGAGATCTATTTGATTATAACTATATAACAATAATCTTATTTTCAAATAATACTAAATACGTGCCTGATTTGGAAATTTAAATTTCCAAATCTGGAAGTGTGTTGCAGTGCCCTTATCCAAATGAAATCGGTAATGTTAACATGCGGGGCTTATTGTATGTGAAAGTAACCTTGGAATGGGCGTGAGTCTACAGACATTTTGAAATGGGTTGCTGGATCTGCAGTAGAGCTATCGTTTTCTAGCTCCCGGATTAAAGCTGCTTCCAATGGTCACTTGTAGGATTGTTGTAAACAGATTTCTTCCATAATACCATTGCCGGCCAATGGGTGTTATATTGGACCCCCCCCCCCCAACACCCCCCCACACACAATTGATTTATTTTAAAATTGAAATACTTCACACCTTTAGTGATTTCAAAACCATACCTAGCCGGGTATTGAAGAATTATATCTAACAATTCAACGCGTTCTGCGATTGCAGTACGGCCTCAAATGATACCTGTACATTTGATTCTGAGTTATACCTTACTAGGTATGTATTTTTTATGGAGACGATTTACGAAGGTATGTGAAAAGAAATATATCAAGGAAAAAATCAGGGGTTTAGAAATCTTCCCTAAAAAATTAGAGGTGGGTTATATCAGGGATATAACCACGAGGATCACATAGGACCGCGTTGGTGCCTAGTAAGAATGGTATCATCTTATTTGTACAGATCATAACACATATAGTTGGTTAATATTAAAATGTTTTTATTATTTTGCTTGACCCGTCCCTTCTTATGAAATTCGGTTCAGTTTAATGAAAAAAAAAAAAGTTCGGGCTCGATGAAAAATCTCGGCCGAATTCACCACTCTCGATTGAATGCTTCAAACAATCCAAAATGTACTAGTTTTAATAATATGTACTGGTTGCTAAGGATAAATCACAAATATTTCACTTAAACACTTACTCTTTTATTGCAAAATTAAATTGGTCGTCCTGAAAAGGACGATGGTTATGATACGCCTAAGAAATTAATT
This sequence comes from Aedes koreicus, assembly GCA_024533555.2. Classification (NCBI taxonomy): domain Eukaryota; kingdom Metazoa; phylum Arthropoda; class Insecta; order Diptera; family Culicidae; genus Aedes; species Aedes koreicus. Next base: position 23,760 of record JAHHFK020003139.1, on the reverse strand, counting down.
TATACTTTCGGTTTATTTTATCAGCTTGACACCATAATGTACTGAATACAATCCGGATAGTAGTTTATCAAACTCCTCGTTGTTGTGAATAGCCGACGGCAAGATAGTTGGGATGATTCTATTAATCTAGTTGTCACAAACATCGTTTTGCGCTGGGAAGTGCCCGGCTCCGGTAAGGCTTCGGAAGCGGATGGCGCCCGCGCGGATTATCACTTTTAACGACCCATTGCCACGGCAATAGGTAGAGCGGGGAAACTTGAAAAACTTTGCAGCGCTTCCTTCTGGTTTGTAGATGAGGAAACACAGACGATAATTTAGGAGCCAGACGCGCAATCGCAAGAAAACGGATGAGGTAAAGAAAAACCGAGAAAAAATCTTCGTAACGAGAGAGCGAAAACACAACCACCGATTAATCGAACCTGAATATCCCAAAAAAATCATTTTGGTTCAAATCGTGTGCCTTATACTGGTGTTGATAGCATTGCCTCCAGAAGAAGAGTGGCACGAAAATGCAGACGAAGCAAAATGCAAAAGAGGGTACAGGTTTCAGTTATAAAATCAGGCACCGGCAACAAAGCAAAATAATTTTACAGCTGAGGGGTGTGGCTAGTGCTGTATTTAACATGGAATAAAACTAAATGAAATAAAAAGAAGACAATTTGTTACCCGATTTTGAGGACCCGGAGAGGGAAAAAGGTATTTTCAACCTGTTCATGTGTAGATTTGTATGGGAGCAAAAGTAGGTCATCTTTTAGTGATAAATTGAACTACTTATACTAAGATTAATTAACTGAAATTTCAATGCAAAACATTTGTAAGTTTTCCTGATCAAATGGTGTATAAATGAAGGCATTCTGTTCAGTCAAACGAGAGCTCTTAGCGTTCAAAAACCTTTCACTTTTTCGTAACGCTCTCATTTTTAAAAATTTTGAAATTACACCCTGTATAGAAAAGAGAAACGAAGTCCTATTTTGCAAAAATAAATCTTCAATTATTTAGTTGATGAAATCGGCTTAGTGGTTCAAAAGTTATGAATTTAAAAAAAAAATGCATTTTAAACCGAAAGTCAAGTTTTCATTTCACCCGAACGCAGAAATGCTCACCCTAATGATGAAATTAAAAAATACAGGTCAAATATTTTTCGATAAGGAGCAACACTACCAATTATTATGAAATTATGAGAGATTATATACCTTTTCTCAATGAAATTATTGTACGTGGATGTTTGTTTGAGTTTGAGTTATGAAAAGAACCTCAGCGTTAAAAAAAAATTAAAAATACTATAAACATAAAAATAAATAATTTAATGACAGGAATCAATTTAGGAATTGGAAGTTTGTTAGTGAAATAATTTTTTTCAATCGAACATCAACAAGTTGATGAATTATCAAAGATATTGTCTACTTTTTAATGCACTGAATTTTGCAATTCATTATTCACATAATGAAATCCAAATTATATTAACGTTTTGTAACCATCGCATAGTTTGAGAGAATATTTGAATCAATTGTAATTGTATGATAGGTAGATCAATTTGACCTGACTGATCAATGTCACCTTAGATCACGTTATTTGTACAAGACACTAAAAAGGTTAATAAATTGTAGACAGAATACAAAAGTTGTACAACTATCCTGACTCTCAAATTTGAAAGATTTCAAATTCCATTTTAAGAATGAATAAATGGATTATGAAAAACTTTTTTTCATCAACCTGGACTCATGAAAGGCTACATTTTTTTTTCCAAAGCTTCAATTTAAAAATAAATTAAAGACCTCTTGTCTAGTGGAATCAATTTAATTTCAGTCAAACTTTAAAGAAATATTAAATGGAAAGTAAGCTGTGCAATTTTGATTAACGTTCGGAACTTTATTGCATGCAAGCACATATCAGTCCCATATGGATAGGAAATCATGCAAATATGGGATGTTATAACATGTGTAACACAAATCCTGAGAAAAAATCCAAAAGCAGATCCGGTCAAGACATGACTTAGGCGTGAATGTGATATTTGTTGATGAATTGCTTCAACTTCGGCAAGCATTTGCTGATATAAACGTCAGAATCGGCCTTGTTTGGGTGAATCAAAGGCAACTAGATGTATATGAAAATGAAACTTTCGTGCTTATTGGCGTGTTGACTCACCAATATTAGTTTCAGCAAATGACAACAATTTTGTTTTGCTGTCAAATAACCACCCGAAAGTATTGTTATGATTTACAAGCAGTAAAGTTGTTTAAAAATCACTCAAAAGATACATAATTATTTGAATCGTTGATGAAGTGAGTACGGATTATCAAATTTGAACCCTCTGAATTTACAGAAAGTAAATTAAAAATCACAAAATGAAAAAACACGTATAATATTATTTAGGAGCAGTTTAAATTCCGTAAATTCCGTCTCCAAGCGAAAAATAGAAACCAAGTAAAGGCTTATCCCAACTTTACCCTGTTGCTTGTTATGCATTCATTTTGTTGACTTTAAAAATTTCCTCAGCACACCGTTCAGTATTATGCAACCAGGGATAATTAGCTATCACTTCTATTAACACGTTCAGTTTTAACAAAAACGCTAATGGGACCAGCTAAAGCTGAGCGACAGCACAAGCAAACACTCCCCAATTCCAGCTCTGTTTTTCCGCACTTTCTGTCATAAACAAAAATAGTGCGACGCACATCCGAGTGCATTTATAAATAATTCTGTTCTCATTTCTCCTCTACGTGACAACCCAACAAAAGACACCCCCTGTTTTGCCGTGACGTTCGCTCGGTCTACGGGACGCTTGTTGTCAGTATCCGTTGTTGTTCCTCCTTTCAAATAACATTTTCTCTCTCAATATCTCTTGTTCAGCCCGCGATTCGACGACGTTATGGATGCGAAACTCGAAATATTTTACCTTTCATTTGAACCCCGAAACGTGTCTGTGAAGTAACAAAGAGAAATTCCTCATGTCGGAAGAGGAATTCGAATCGTTTCCCGCACTTGAATGCGAAATGAATCTCGATGATCTCGGATGAAATGCAATTTTCCGCTGGTCCTCGAAAAACCATTCCACTTGAAACAGCTTGATAGTAAAAATATGCGATACTTACTCAACCTTGTAACCCGAATCGAAACCGCACCAACCCGGTTGCAATACATAATAAATATAACGATGTTTTCCTAAGCCAGAACCGACACACAGCGGTCCACTTTGACTGTTAATGATTTCCACCTGGTTTTTTGCTAGACCTGTGCGCCGTCACGCCACGCTGTCGTCGATGACAATTAATCGGCTCGCCGCTGAATCAAAGCCAGAAACGGTGCCGGCCTTCAACAATCTTTAACAAGCGCGTCTAAGGAAAACACTCTACAAACTTTGAGGGCAACCCCGGCGTAGTGGTTAGCATCCATACCTCTCACGCCAATGTCACGAGTTCGAATCTCACCCCCAGACAAGTTACGAAAATAACCTCCGTTGATGAGTGACTACGACGGGAGATGAACCAGCCCAGGGCTAAAAATCTCGATAATCAAGGAGTTTAAAAAAAAATCATACAAACTTTGTAATCGCTGACTTACGTTACGAGTAGTCAAAATCTGATTAATGAGGGAAGTTGAAATTGCTCAGCCTGGCCAGCATTTTACACTCGTGAACTGCACTTCTAACAGTATGATGTGCCATTTGTTTGTAAATTATCATCTTTTATAAGGATACAATATTGTAAAATGTTACATAAATAGGTTTTATTGTTTCGCAGTTCTGGTCTCTGTAATCAAATATTCGAATTTAAAATCCATTTCATAGGAATCCGTTACAAGTTAATCCGAAAAAAAAGGACTCTAGACCACTCAGTTATTAAATAATAAGAACCCCTCCAGCCAAACAAGCCGCAGAATGTGTTCGGCCGCCACGCCGCCGCCACCGACAAAATCTTGATCGGCGCACAGATCTAGTTTTGCATCATCCTTCATACTGGCAAAGCAAACAATCGACCATGCGTTTCCACGTAGTTGCGATTTTACTGACGTTGCTTATGATACTTTAAAATAATTTTGACGGAAATTCAGAACGCCCGCACAATCGTCGTCAGCAAATATACACATCCTTCTGCCATACTCGGGCGGTGCTGCGATCAGGGGTGGTCTCCTTTAGATCGTCATTCGATGCACACACGTGTGGGAAATGCAATTGTGAGATGCAATTTTATAGGGCGTTACTTCTTGATCTTCGAGATGTCCGGTGGACGTGGAGATGAATTTTCAATCTCAATGAATGTCTCTGTCAATGTCGCTAGCCAATCGGCGTGGGAAATGGACGAAAGATTTATTTTTAATTCGACGATAATCTTCCATTTGCGAAAATGGGATATGATAATATCTAAACAGAATATGGCAATGTGCGGATTGGAGAGGATTTATTTATTTACTCTTTCGGCCCGTTTCAACTGGTGGTAATGTTTGGCGCTACGTGAGGATAAATATCTTCATTGAGATCTTGAGGGAGGATGGATAGTATAGTCTTAAATTGACGTCAATAAATGATGATCGTACCGCTGACTACTCTGCGGGGGTTGAATTCGAGTATTTCTCAATATTTAAATGTATGAAAATTCATAGTCGGTAATCCCCTCAACACAAAAAGAAAAAGTTATGAAAAGGAGTGAATTGCGCAAAAATGTTCATAGTGCATACTACTGCATCAGCTTACGTAACATACGTAGAAGTATTTGTGATATCTAGGAACTTTTTTCAAAAGACAACATTGTGTAGCAAAAAACGTTATGGCGATTTAGTTATGAATATAAGAGAAAGCAAACAAAGAGAGTCTCTCAATGTTAGATATGCCCTAATGAAAGTCTGCAAATTTTACGCATATATAACACATGATTGATAATGAGCATTAGCATTAGCATTGACGTTTGCACACCTTGTGGATGAAGCTACGATGAGAAATAATTCGTTGAAGACATTGCATGTCACCACGAAACGGAACCAGATACTGATACGTTTCTTCACGATATAATCTCCACGAAGACACTCCTTGATCACTCACCTGGCCACGCCCATGCAACCGTTGGAGATAGGGAGGATTTGGTAGCTACCTTAAGAAGACACGGGAGACCCACGTTGCCTTCAGTAGATATCAAAGGAAAAGGGAAATGAATAGTCGGAGAATATAGTTAAACAGAATGCCCTGTTTGGTGTACCGAACAAAAATTTATTTAAAAATGGTCGTTGGGAGCATCTAGTCTAAGAAGGTTAAGTGATGCTCCATTTTTCTCCAAACGGTTGTGACTCAAGCATTGACCATAGTCCTAGCCTTTATTGGCTTATGGTTATAGTGCCATTACCCGCTCTCTGAAATGAGAAGAATGTCTGAGAATATATGTACGTGTGGTGGAAGAGAACTTGTCAGATTTCAGCTTTCACGGATTGATTACGTTATAGCTATTGTTCATAGAAATCAAATACATATTTCATACTAGTTCATCCGAATTTCATAAGTTACTTAATGAAACTGAAAACTGATCGTTCGTACATGTTTTATAAGGCTCAGCTTATGATTATCCTAAGGTAGTTTGGTTAAGTACAGTCGTGATTGAGTACGCGAGTTAACTTTCTGTAGACCGGGAGTTCTTTTTAAAAAATAACTACGGCTACACTACTCTACTTTTCCACTCAGACTAATTTTATTATATTCAATTATGCTACAGTTCACCTCACACAATCGATCTGCCTACTCAGCAACTCGCACGATGGGTTCCAAGTTCGATGATCGCCCTCGATGTTGTCGTTGCCAGGTCGATGATATTTGCTGATCGTACTCGATGCTACTGTTGCCGTGTTGATAAATTCGCTGACGCTGATGGTACCGTCGTTGGAATGCTACCAAGTCCAGGTAGCACCGTCGTTAACTCGCCCCTTCTTAATGATGATCCTCCAGGGGCATAATATCCGCTATTGTAAGTTTTCTGAAGTTGTCGATGTTGTTCTTGGTCTCCGTTTTCCCATGATCCTTGATGTTCGGTATTGGTTTTGGTAGCTTGGTCTGTAACTTAATTTTTGTTGATCTGTTGAATAAAATACTACAGAGAATAGCGATACCAATGATAATAGGAAAAACGGTTATTCCTCCAAAAATTGACCAGTGTGGAAAATGCAAGCTGTTATTGTTTAGTCGTAAGTATTCCAAATCCTTTCGAGTTTCTATTTGAAGCTCGTGGAGGTGTTCCATACTCAGGTTTAGTATATCACCGTTTTTAGTGATGGATATGCCGTCCAATGGCAAATGAAGAGGTTTTCCAGCAATTTTCCTACTCCTACTGATGTAGGAAACGTTGTTAATTAGTAATGTACAATTTTCGTATTCAATCAAATACGATCCGGAGAGATTTCTCTCAGAACCACAATCGGATGAAAATGTGAAGTTCTTTGCAGTGTTGATAAGTACGTGGTGCATGTCAACAGCTAAGACATCTTGTTTTAGAGGGTTTGATGTATAGTTACAGATAGCTGCTTTTCCGTCCAGTAGATTTGGTATGCATGTAGAACTGGCTATCTCTGTATCTTTGACATGGTAAATTGTTGGTTCTAACGTCTTGACAGTAATTTTTGCGGTTGGATGTATCAGATAAAACTTCTCGATTACATGGATTTGTTGATGATTTTGGAAAATCGGGTAAGCATGGACCTTGCGGAAAATTCTTGAATCTAATATTGGCATCATGATAAATAGTATGATCTCCTGATGGTTGGTGGCTATTGATGTTTCTGCATATGTAACGGCTTCCGATGACGAATGAACTGTAACATTTTGGCTCTCTAAATCCTTCCTAAACATTTCTATTTCATTTTTAGTTAGAACTTTATCATTTAAGATCCCTAATTTTGCTAGCATTATAGTATCAATAATGTTATTGATTTTTTCGTTAAGATTTTTAAGAATGAAGAGAATGTTTATGGAGTATGATTCTGACGATTTTGATTTAAACATTTGTATAGCCTGCTTAGCCTTGTAGACTGACTCCTTTAATTGTAATGTCATTTCTCTATTGATTTTAACCTGTTTGTTGTTACTATAAACTAGATCGTTAATGCTTGAATTGATCAATTTTAAATCATTGGCATCGGGTGATCCCGCAATAAACTTCCAAACTGTACCTACTGTATTCCATCTTTTCTGCCTTTTAATAGGGATTATATTTTTCAGTAAATTAGCAATTTCATCAAATTTTTGAAGTATGATCTCTGAAAATTGGTTTCTCTCTACCTCATTGAATTTACTCTCTAAGTCAACAATATGAGTTCTTATGGTTTCTATGTTAAAATGATGTACATAATATTTCGATTGATATTGTATTCTACTATTTCCAAGCTCATAAATGAAAATGGGTTGATCCAGTCTCTGTATATGTAACGTCCATGTCCACGTCGGTATCAGTAACGTCAGGAGTCTGTAAGGATAGCAGTAATGTCAGTTCAACTGTCTAATTTTTATGTCGTTTTTGTGAACCCTTCTTCCGTCATTAGTGGTTATGGTACTTTTGATTACGTTTGCAATGTTTATTTTCTTGTATCTATTTTTATGCTTTAACCTCTGTCGAGTTTTTTCGAAGGCGTCCAAATTGTTTTCTAATGGTACATGTTTTCTGTGTTTATTATGAAACGTTAAGTCTTTCGCTTGTTTTGTCCTTAGGTTTGAATAAACTGTCTCGATTATAGTCGGGGTCTTAGAGGATGGAAGAATTATTTCAAGAGGGGTATATTAGGTGGATGAGTGCATTGTTGAATTGTACTTATGAATAGATATATTCACAAGATCAATTACTGATTTTTCGGGGTTGTCTGTTTTTTTATATACGATAAATTTCCAATAGCGTAGAATGTAGTCTTTCAACGACTCCGTTCATTTCGCTACGACCCGTGGCTGTTATGTACGGTTCAATGTTGTATGTATTGTAAAAATTAACAAGTTCTCCCGTCATAAATGACTTTTCACCATCCATGACTAGAATTATTGGTGTTTGATATTTTAAAAGTATATCTTTAACAGCGGGAACTAGGTCGATAGCAGCTATAGAATTAATCAACACTATTTGTGCAAACTTTGAAAATTTATCGATGTAGGTCAAAAAATTAAGATTCTTTAAGAAAAGAACATCAATATGGGCAATTTGAAAAGGACCGGATGGGATAGGAGTTTTTTGAATGGGGAAGTTTATAAGGTTTCTGTCATATTTGCATTCGTGACAAATACGACAGTTAGTTGCAAAATCTTTTACTTTTTGCTGCATCTTTGGAAAGTAGAAATTTCTCAAAATCTGTTGTTTATTTTCCTCAGCACCACGATGTGCTCTGAGGTGTGTGTCCCGTACGATATCCCATTGCCTATCGTCTTGGTCGACATCTTCTAACAGTCGCTGGGTGAAACGAATTTTTAACGATTTGTTTTGGCCAAAATGTGCTTTATAGACTTCTTGCACTTTGCGCATAATTTCTTCCTCCGTTAATAATCCGTTCACCTTACTTGGATCAAAATATTTCTTTAAAACCTGTAAAATAGAAACAATGTTAATTTCATTTAAAGAAACAGTAATTCGTTTGAAATTCATAAATGGAGTTGCGACTTCTACTTTTTCTTTACCTTTTTTTTATAATGACCTGATGTCTAAAAGCATTCAATGCTGCTTCAGTAGAGATGATATAGAAATCGTCACTGTTTTCTGCTGAGTGCTGTGTTCCTGTCATGGAACATACTATTCGACTCAAGACATCAGCTACGACATTACTTTTTCCAGTCTTGTATTCGATTTGATAGTCATGCTCTAAGTATGACTTCCATCTCTTCAATTTGGCATTAGTATTCTTAGGTGATAGCGAAAAAGTTAAAGGTTGGTGATCTGTCAATATTTTGAATTGCGTCCCGTATAAATAGTTTCTGAAACTCTGCAGTGCCCAGAAAATGGCAAGCATTTCTTTTTCAGGCACAGAATACTTCTCTTCGGTTTTCGACAAGGTCCTAGAGGCAAACTGAATAGGCTTGTCTTTGCCCATTTAACCTTGAGACAATACCGCTCCAATGGCAAAGTCAGAGGCGTCGGTTGTCAACAGGACTGGTTTATTGAAATCCGGATAGATAAGTATGTCCGAAGAGGTGAGTATATTTTTCATTTTTTCGAAGCAAGCCTTTTCATCATTAGAGAGTGATTTTTTTTTATTGGAATGAACTGCCTCCCCTCTTAGAAGGTTGGTGAGGGGTTTCGCGATTTTCGCAAAATCTCTCACGAATTTTCGATAATATCCCATCATACCGAGGAACGATCTAACCTCTTTAATGTTTTTCGTCTGGGGGAATTCTTTAATTGTTTGAATTTTTTTTCATTGGGTTTCACTCCGTCTGAGCTAATGATGTATCCCAGAAATTCTACATTAGCCGGCGTCGGTGGTGTAGTGGTAAGCATGACTGCTACTTGGCACCCCAGTGGGTCTGGGTTCGATCCCAGTCGACGTCGGTGGTTTTTCTGAGGCGAAAAAATCTGGTCACGTCTTCCTTCGGAAGGGAAGTAAAGCCGTTGGTCCCGGCTCATATTCATGAGTCGTTAGGTAGGGTCTAGGTAGGTGGTGGAGTCGTCTTCCTGGCGTCGGTGATTGTCACCATGTGAGGAAATAGGCCGACGTAAAAAAAAAAAAAAAAACAAAAAATTCTACATTAGTGTGACGGAATTCAGATTTATCCATTTGAATTTTTAATCCAGCATCGCTTAGCGCTTTTAATATTATTGATACATTTTTTAAATGTTCTTCGAGTGTTCGACCGAATACGATAACATCATCAATATACACATAGCAAATTTTTCCTATGTGCTCTCTGAGGATGTCATCAATGGCACGTTGAAATTTCGCGGGCGCATTTTTCAACCCGAACGGCATTCTAGTAAACTCATATTTTCCATTATTGATGGAAAATGCAGTTTTTTCAATATCGCTCTCTTCCATTCTGATTTGATAGAATCCAGAGGCGAAGTCCAATGTCGTAAAATATTTTTGGCCTTTGAGTTGTCCATTCACGTATCTGGTTTCAGGCATTGCATACCTATCAGATAAGGTTTTTCCATTGATTTTGCGGTAATCAATAACCATTCTGATTTTTTTTACTCCCGAGGCATCAGCCTTTTTTGGGACAATCCACACTGGTGATGTCCAGGGGGATCTTGATGGTCTGATGATACCATCAGATAAAATTTTTTCAATTTGTTTATTGACCTCGTCAGTATATGCGGCAGGATATTAGTAGACTTTTTGATGTACTGGTACGTCATCAGTAGTATTTATTGAACACTCTACTCTTGTTGCACATGTCAACTTAGAGTCTGGTTCATGAAAAACTTCTTTGTTAGCGTTCAGGATGGATTCTAACTCATCCTTTTCTGACTGATTTAGGTGGTCAATCCTAAAAGTCAAATTTGTAGATTGTTCTAATTGTCCAGGACAATATTGCAAAATTGGTATTACTAGCATTTTATCATCCTTTTGCAGTGTAAGAGTGCCTGCTGAAAAATCAATCACAGCATTGAGTGCTTTCAAAATACAAGTTCCAATAATCCCATAGATAAAAAAATGAAACTTATGCAACAAAAATTGTGATTGAAAGTCAATTTTTGGTTCGAAAAAGTTGATATTAATTGCCGAGGTGGCATTGAAATGACCATTTTCGCTTGTAATGTTTTCTGCATTGAAGTTGTATGGCTTAGTTTTTCCATATGCATACGCCAATTTCGGAGAAATAAGGTTGACATTAGCTCCAGTGTCAATCAAAAAGGGAAAACTACCAATAGTTGTTCTCAGGTTAATATAAGGCAGAGTTAGTTTTACCAACTCGTTTTCCATTCTAAAAAATTCGCCGTTTTTGGGGTTTCAGGATTTGGTATATCCTCCGAGCTCTCTTGTCTCAAGGTTGAGGGTCCTGGAACTGGCTCTGGCTCTGGCTCATTTTGAGCAACCATTTCAGGCTCATAGTGATCATAATACCCTACCTCCTCGTCAAAATAATACTCTTCGTCTGGAGGTGGATAATAATAATCGTAGCTGGGCTCATATTGCAATGGGTGAGCCACACGCTTGAAATTTTGGACTTGTTGCGACGGTGGATGTGGTCGTTTCACATTAAATTGTGGGCGGTTGCCATAATTGATGTGTCTTGATCGAATGCTCTGATCGACATCCATCGGTTCTGATCTCGGCTGATTTATTTGACCAGACAGGTTTGGCCGGTATGAATTGTTTGCATAAATGGGCGATGAGGTTGCATCATTTGATGCTGTGGAAGTTGGTTAAAGATTTTCTTGGTGGTAACTGTGGGGCTACCAACATGGCAGGTCTCGTCATTAATCTAGGAGCTGGTCGCGGTGGGAGTCGCGAAACTTCTAGATCTCTTGGTTTAGGTAAGGAAACATATATGTGTTCATTTCTTACTGGACCAGATCGAATATCAATGTTGTGATAATCAAGACAGAACTGGTATGCACTAGAAAGAGTTTTTGGTTTGGCGGTTTTTAAAAGTAGGCTTAAATTTCTTTCGTGACCTCGATTGAAAGAATCTAAAGCTTTTTCACGAAAGTAGTCAATATACGTTGCGGCATTGGGACAATATTTTACGTCTGTTTGCACTTGGGCTATTATCGCTGATAACAGCTCATTTACCCTGCTGTAATATATGGATAGAGACTCATTTTGGCCCTTCTTTATGGTTGTCAATTCAAAATCAAGAGTTTTTAGCTCCCTCTTGTCGCTGTAATAGAGTAACAAGGTGGATTTTATCTCGCCCCAATCTGAGGCCACGTTGTTGGCCTTCAGCACATCTGCTGCTTCACTAGTGATGCATCTGCGGACACTTTTTTCAATTAGGTCATAATTCAACGATTCCTTGGGTATGTTTCGGTACATATTAAATATGCCTTCCACAACAAAAACCAATTCATTAATTTTGTTATTTTTCAATTAATCAATTAAATATTTTAAAAAAAACAGAACTATATACTTCTCCATACAACCCTCCCCCCCGCTGCGCGCGGGGGGGCGCGCTTGGTCGGGGGGGGGGGTGGGGGGCGGGGTAGTTGGCTTTGCTTTTCTGGTGAAAAAATACAATTCTGCTCTTCTTACTTATTTTTAATTTTAATTTAATTTAATTTACTCACAAATAAAATAAAATTTTTAAAAACAACATACCCCTCCACACACCAACACCACCTCCCAAAAAAAAAAAAAAAAAGAAATAGTGAAAAAAAAAAACAAAAAAACACACACACTTTCCCGCGCAGGGTCCCCCCCGGCATTCTCGGTGTCTGGGGAACCCTCCCCGGCGCCTGGGGAAACGCAGGCAGGTGTGTCCCTATTCGGGCGCCAGTTAACTTTCTGTAGACCGGGGGTTCTTTTTAAAAAATAACTACGACTACACTACTCTACTTTTCAACTCAGACTAATTTTATTATATTCAATTATGCTACAGTTCACCTCACACAATCGATCTGCATACTCAGCAACTCGCACGATGGGTTCCAAGTTCGATGATCGCCCTCGATATTGTCGTTGCCAGGTCGATGATATTTGCTGACCGTACTCGATGCTACTGTTGCCGTGTTGATAAATTCGCTGACGCTGATGGTACCGTCGTTGGAATGCTACCAAGTCCAGGTAGCAACGTCGTTAACTCGCGCCGAAAAAACTACCAACAAAAAAACCAAACAAAAAAAAAACACAAAAACAAACACCAAAAACAAAAAAAACAACACCACCCCCCATATTTTTTTTTTTCCTCCTGGTCCCCGGGAACATGAATTCATTTTTCCCTTCCGCCTCCCACCACAATTTTCTCCCCGGACACCCCCACGGGAGAGCGCCGAAGTCCCTCTTGAGTACTGTTACCCGAGCAGAAGCGAATAACTTGATAACTGGCCTTGGTATTTATGAGCTCAGATTAAGAGGTAAAATACCTGAGGATAATACCATCAAATTGTTCCCACAATGTCATGCGAATACCGAATTGAGGTAAGACAATACCAAAATAATACCTCTAAGGTGACCAGATACTTACCCAGGTATCCGGAATATCAAGTTTAGTTATTCTAGAGACATTTTGCTTGCAATTCTTAGGTATTTTGCTTAGGTATTTTACCTCTTAATCTGAGCTCTTTAATACCAAGGCCAGTTATCAAGATCAAAATTAGGTATTCATATGCTTTTGTGTTCTGCTCGGGTAGTGTCAAAGTAGCCGTTTACACCGCAGCAGAAGGTACCATCGACGGAACGACTGGCTGTTCGAAGAGTGTCAGATGGTTTTAGACGAGAACAATACAGCGAGGGCGATGATGCTGCAGCAAGAAATCCGTCAAAATGTGGAGGGATACGAGCAGAAGCAAAGACAAACTCATTTTTTGCGGGATAAGAATACACATTACCGCTAAGAGCCGCCTTGAGAAGTTGGAGTGCAAAGAAATGGAACAGTTGTATCGTTTTCAAGAAACGTGAAAGTTCTCCAAGAAACTCAACGCATCTTGTAAAGGCGGTAGATGAGTTTGTGTACCTTGGATTATTAATGACGACAGATAATAATTGCAACAGAGAAATTCGGGGACGCATGATAGCCGTAAGTCGTGCCTACTATGGACTTCACAAGACCCTAAGGTCCGGCTAACTTCACCTAGTGTATCATATATAATACGCTGATGAGAACGATAGTTATATACGGGCACGATACGCGGACAGTATTCGAGGAGGAGGCTTTGATGCGTGATACTTAGCTGAATCTTTCGGAACAATAAAAATCTCTTTAGCACTTCTCACTTGCAAAGTAAAAATGTCGGTTTGCTTCTTAGAGAAGTGGAACCGCATCAGTGAAAAGAAAAGAAGTTGTAGCACCGATGCTCTATCACATGATGACCGAAGGTGATCCTGGAAGCCGAGATTTAAAGACATCCCAAGCAGGAACTTGATAACTTGATAACTGGCGCTGGTATTTAAGAGCTCAGATTAAGAAGTAAAATACCTGAGGATAATACCATAAAATTGTTCCCACAATATTATGCGAATACCAAATTGAGGTAAGACAATACCAAAATAGTACCTCTCAGGTATTCCCAGGTATCCGAAATAACAAATTTTGTTCTTCGAGAGATATTTTGCTTGCAATTCTTAGGTATTTTGTTTAGGTATTTTACCTCTTCATCTGAGCTCTGTCCAGAATTCACTACCTGACATTAGTTTTCCGTTGTCATTATCATTAGAAGCTGCGAAAAATTCTGGTAAAGGGTTCAATAATACACTAGGCTTTCTCCTCCTCAACACACAAATGAATTTAGGTAATCTAAATACTAATTCACGGTTCTATGAGCTCACTTTACACACACGTGATGATTATAATTAACATTCTTCTATTGATTACATTTATCACACAAAAAAGTATCAAAAATTCAGAGCTGCAGAATAAACGTAAAAAACTTGACAGATCATAAAAAACCAACTGGTCATATAACACATGATTGATAGTTACACATAAAAAAATAATGAATTTTAACAGACGCGTAAACAAATTTCCCTCGATTAAATGTCAGCCAAAGCAAGCGTGAACAACGTTATTGTTTGCAATGTTTCATACAGCATACAACATTGTTTGCAATCTTCCATACAACCGACTTTATTCCAGCGATAAGTGACTAAAATTTACACGAAAGATCCCATTAAATTATGCCAAAACTAGCAATCCCTTTATGTGCATTAGATGACGCAGAAAAATAAATGTTTCTTTCCAACTCTAAACCAAGAACAGCTAAGAATTGCGAACTTCTGAACTGGCTTCTAATATCACTAGATGCATTCTTACAAGCATTCGTGGTTGGCCCAAATGGCATGAGAAACCATTGGCTGGCGATGCTAGAAACCATTGGAATTGATAACGGCGTTGAAAACATAAACGTTTAATCATGATTGAAATAATAATCCGTATAACGTTTGCATTTTTAAAAAAATGGACAAAAATTGCCGATTTCTCATGGGTTTACCTTCACCCGCACTGACGAAACTACTCATGCAGCATCAATCATAGTAACCCATGAGTCAGCAGATAAAATTTGACAGCTCTATCAGTCGAACTCTAGCCGTGAAATCAAACTGTCTCCAACTGATCTGGTTTGAACAACACTTTATGTGCGCGAGGGAAATTAAATTGCGGCACAAAGTTCGCTATTTCACACTAAATACTTGGTAATTAATCACTGCACTGCAGAAAAAAAAACTTCACTGTTCACCATCACCGTCGGTGAAAAAAAAAGTTAGGGTGATCGGTGTTCCCTCTTCCATCATATGAAGCTTATCAACATTCAAACCTTGAAAGGGCGTCGGGAATATGCTATGGTTTCATTCGTAAATGACATCATTTCGCAACGTATTGACTCAAGTGATATATTATCAAAATTCAATTTTTATGCTCTTACTCGACAATTGCGCAATAGAAATTTATTCGTGTTGGATCGTCATCGCACAAACTACGCTTGTTTTGGACCGCTAAATCAGATGAAAGCCGCGTACAATCAGCATTGTGAAATGATTGATCTAAATATGCCTAAGACAAAATTTAAAAATTATTTCAAAAATCTGCGAAATCATAGAATGTAAGCTAAAATGTAAATGATATTATGTAGTCTACATGTGATTGACGAATGAATAAATAAATAAATAAATATTCCATATCACACAAAGAGTTCCTGATGAATTATCCGTATTTTCTGCAGAGGCCGCCGCTATCTATCTCGCCCTCTTGAAAATCAACGATTCAAACATGCAAACAATCTATAGGATTCAGCTAGTGTTTTGTTATCCTTGGAAAACCCCAGACAAATGCATCCACTGATACAGTTAATCGAAGCACGGATACCCTCTAACACTATGCTCTGTTGGATACCAGCACACTGTGGCATAAAGGGTAACGAAGAAGCAGACCGCCTGGCATTTCTCGCAAGAGGCTCGGCAATGTGGAACCTCCAAGTTCCTGGGCACGATGTGCGCAGTGCGATTATACGTGGAGTTCATCGTACGGGGCATCTAAAGTGGCTTTCAAATCGAGATATTTACCTTAGAAAGATCAAAGCTGATATTGGACAGTGGAACAATATTGGACAGTGAGGATCGCAGAGAACAACAAACATTGTCCCGCTTGAGAGTGGGCCATACCAGAACAACTCACCCGCTTTATATATCAACTGATCCCAAGCCAACCTGATCAATTTGCGTTGTACCTCTAACCGTAGAACATAAGTTAGGATGTGACTATTCGGACGGGGGTTTTTAAAAACACCTGCACTCTTACACTGCTGAACAACTAATGAATGTTATTGATATGATTCTTAAAGCTAACCTGCGCTAACTAATAAACTGCTGACCTATCATCATTATACCTGTCGATAGTAGTCCAAGGGTCGGTCGTCGTCGTTTGTGTTGTCCGGATGTTTACTGCTGATGCATCATGCTGGAGGAATGACCGCTGGGTTTGGTGTTTGTTACTAAGTGTTGATGTGGTCCGAATAATACCTGAAGAATGTTTGCTGATGATGTCGTTACCAATTGAGTTCATGTATGTGGATTGCTTTGTATCTGCTGATGTGGTCCGAATAATGATTGTAGGATGTTACAATCTGGGTTTGTGATGATGGCTCGGTTGGTAACTCATATACTAGTTAACTATCCCCAATACGAAGCAACAAGAGTCAGCTTGAATCTACACACCAGTATCAATAGTATCCTTCAAAATGATCCAGTTGAAGAAACAACACTTCGGAGAAAAATTAACTTTTACTCTAGCATTTAATTAAACTGTATTGCACTCCTTTAAAACTATATATTTCTTTTCGTAAAAGAGGTGAACCAGCCTTAGGCTCTGAAAACCTCTATAATAAAAGAAGACAAAAAAGTCAACATCTTAAAACTGCAAACGAAAAAGTTACTTCGGCAAGCTGTCAAAGCGGATTTTTTATTTAGTCTTGCGTTTCTCTCAACTTGTCCAAGGAAACTAAATACGATAGTCAGGTCTGGTAAATGTCATTTTCAATGAAAATTTTTACACGACATTTACCGGAATACGTTGGAAAATCTGATCAGTCAAGGAAACGATGATAAAGGTTTTCCTCAAATTCTCATCGTTGTTGTTTTTCGTTTTGATAGAACATGACAGTGTTTCGGTCAGTACAATTACTTGCATGAGCATTTATTGATATTATGATTACTTTCATCGCAAAACTTCAAATTAAATTTACACTCTATCGATTACAATTTTTTGTTCCTCTATTTTTTTAGTGAGAAATTTAAAAGTTCAAATCGAATAACTGCATGATTTTAAGAGTATGACGAAAAAGTTCATGATATTTCGTTTCTTGTTCTAATAGTGCAATGGACTTGACTTTTCTTTCATTGTCGCATGACTGTCGTGAGATTAATCAGTTCTGAAGATAGTTAAAAAAAATGTTCATATGTCTTCGAACCATAAAGGCTATCTTTGTTATATGCTCGCACAAAGCATAGCTTTTTATCCAAGGATTCGATATATTCTTGAATCAACCAGCGGAACTGAATATCCGAAGCCCATTTCCAAAACCGCACTACATCGTTCAATCCGAACCGCTTGACTACAACCCTTCCAGTTTCAAGAGCAAAAACGCTCTAGATCGTCTGAATAATGAGTGTTGTTCGTAGCTTAGTACACTGCAACCAGAGCGCCCGAATATAAGCAGGCAACCGACGACGATCGAACGTCATAGAGTCGGAACGGATCCGTTCACAGAGGACGATTAAAATAAAAACAAATCGACGTATCCAAACATTCGCATCTACCCACTGACAGTAAATCTGACGGGTAACGATCCACCGCGCTGCGCTGGCTTGTGCCGGTTGAACAAATTTCGCATTTGTACAACTGACGGCCCCAGCCGACGTCGGCGAAGATGGTTGTCTTAAGGAGTAGCTAGGAATGGGAGGAGACCAGGAGGAACGTCTCGGTTGCGTTTGCCGACGATGGCGAATTTTCCGCACTGTTCCAGAGGGATGGCCCTCACTTTACGCACCCACTGAATTGAACCGGGCGGGTTAGTCGCATCCAACTCGTTCCACAGTTCGCGACAATTAGCCTTCACGAGAGGAACTTAAGTAACCTCACCGGCTTAAGCTGCTCGACGGGTGAAATTGGTGTTCTTGGTGGTGGGAAGTTGTTTTAAGGCGTTGCTCATAGTTTCGGTGTTAAGTTTTAAACGGAAATTGTTAAGTGACAACAGGTTTTCAGATATTTGTTTTAAAGAGGAAGTTGAAAGTTCGCCCACGAAAAAGATAAAATATTGAAGTGCGGCGGATGAAGTGTGAAAAATTGCCATCATCATTTCGCCGGTCTAGCTAAGAGGGCACTTAGGAGTGACGTTGTAGATGTTTTTTTTTTCTCGCTTTATTCACCTATTTGGCATGCATCCAAGATGCAATTTTTGAGGAAGCTATTTTTACAATGTACCATTCGTCTCCATTGCGGTTGAATTTACAGGCAACATAAGAGAGTGTGTGTGATTTTTCTAAAAGGTTGTGTTTGCTAAAATATTAAACGAACAGAGGTAAATCAACGATTTTTCACGGAGGCGGGTAATCTGTCAGTCAGTGACTCTGGGCAGACTTCTTTGGTCGATGTTTGTCGTTTCGCTGTCTTCTGTTGAAAAGGCGGACCGCAGCCAAGACGATGACTAATGAGGCAGTTTTCTAGCCTGCTTCGATCGGATTCGGGATTTATGTGGCTTTTAAACTATGATGAACGCGGTTGTTAGTTATCTAATGTATCTTATGGACGAATCCAGGTTAAAAAAAGAAGAAGACACCGAGTGGCGATAAATCTGACAGTTCCCATGTTAAAGTATAGGGCGAAACTTTTAAAATGCTTCTAGAAAATTCAAATGAAATTCTAATTATAAGCGGTTTATTGTATGGTGTAAGAAAAATCCAAAACTACTAAATAAAGACATTTTCAGCAAAATAAAAATAAAATTAAAATAATGCCCCTATTGTGCAGTTTTGGATTTTTCTTACATCATACAATAAACCGCTATTAATTAAAATTTCATTTGAATTTTTTAGAAGCATTTTAAAAGTTTCGTCCTATACTTTAACATGGGAGCTGTCAGATTTATCACCACTCGGTGTCTTCTTCGTTTTGCAAGTAGAATTTCTCTATTATGTAATGAATTGTGAGAAAAAGGAATTACTTTTGTATCGGAAATGATGCAGCATAATTTGTGCTCTTTTTGGAAATATTATTAATCACGTTTTTTTCGGGATGTGTCGAGTAATAGTGAACGAAGAAACTTGAAATAGCAAGAAATCAAGAGCTTAAATCAACCATTATAATCAAAACTCAACCCCGTTGACGTATTTATACCGAGATTTAGAACTACAGCCATTTTGTACATGCAGAATTCTATAGAACAGAAGCAGAATCTGTTAAGCTTGTATCAGACTATTTGTGCAATTACCAATATTTGTTATTGACAAACAGACAGACAGGTTAATCTCTCGCGTGATAAAGAAGAAGAAACTATATGTGTTTACCATCAGAGATCATGAGATCAATTTTCAGATGATTTTGATGAAGATAGAACAGAAACATGCAGAAGAAATTTGCCAATCACAAATATTTATTATATTAGATATTGGATATTTTAATTGATTTTGTGCGATATAGTATCAGCAGTATGAAAAAATGTGCTTGTAATTGCGATAACCTGAACACTGTTACGTGCTATCATGATAGATAAATCGATGAAATTTAAAGGAATATTTAATATCTCAATTATTGTTTTTTCGTCCAATGAGAGTATCAGACGAATGATATTTTTGTTTGCAAACGACCTTTATATCTTTTGCTAATATAAAAAAAACAAGGCACTTTAAAAGATATGCATGTAGTCGAAAAGTTTCTGAAACTTAAATGAACGGAGTATAGCATTTACTTATGCAGTAAAATTAATGAAGCCACGATACTTTTTCATTAGGGTCAATCTAAAGTTGAAAGACTCTATTTGTCAACTTTGAATTTCTTTGATTACTAAATTGCCTTCAAGTTTCTTCTTCTTTTTTTCGGAGCGTTTAAGCTTATTGCTTTCGCTTATTAGCTTATTGCTTGCTCTCAACTTAGTGTTCTCAATGCACTTTCAAATTTATGAATTAAGAGCTTTCGACGCCAGGTACAATTTTTGTATTAGTATGATTGTGTGGCAAGTACAGACATCCCTATGCCCAGGGAGTCGAAACATTTTCCTTAACGAAAAATTCCTAGACCAGACTGGGAATCAAACCTAGCCACTATACTCAGTGTTGCTTTGTAGCTGCGCCTTTACCCACTGAGCTAAGGGAGGACCCAACCTCAAGCCTTCAAGTTTTATACTTATCTTGTGGATTCATAGTCTAAATCATTCCGTCCGTGAATTCTCTACAAAATGGAAGTGTACGCGTTTGTTCGTGATCGTTTTTGTTAGTTAAAGTAGGTAATTCAAAGTGATGTCAAGTTTTTAGATTAATTAAGTTTTTTGCTCAAATAGATAGAATTAAATCAAGAGTGCGTTGAACGAATTGTGTGCAAAATAGAAGATACTATGTATGTATGTATACTACCTTCATATGCCCTCCGCTCGTTTTCAACTTGTATCTTTCAATTTTCATAACCTGCCGTTACTCTATATGGAACTATCAATGCTTTCTCTTCAATTCTCTTAGTTCTAGCAATAAATTACTGTTCACTCCTAGAGCCTCTCATGTTGATGGAAATTATCTGCTTCTGTCAAATTTCATCATTATTTTCTGCCAAATCTTGCATTCCACTTTATGTGCATTAGATAACGCAGGAAATTCAATGTTTTTTTTATTTGTATATAATAAGATTTTGATAAACCGGAAGTTTATCATTTCCCGAAACCCTTCGTGTACTATCGTGAATCTGATGGCACGAAAGATAATATGGATTGTGAAGTGCTACGACTGTCCCTTTCCTACCTTATCCATACAATTAAATGGGCCCGTCTTAGAATTGATTACAGCTAAAATGCTGATGCTCTCGCATAGCCTCTCGAGCAGAAACGAATAACTTGATAACTGGCCTTGGTATTTATGAGCTCAGATTAAGAGGTAAAATACCTGAGGATAATACCATCAAATTTTTCCCACAATGTCATGCGAATACCGAATTGAGGTAAGACAATACCAAAATAATACCTCTAAGGTGACCAGATACTTATCCAGGTATCCGGAATATCAAGTTTGGTTATTCTAGAGACATTTTGCTTGCAATTCTTAGGTATTTTGCTTAGGTATTTTACCTCTTAATCTGAGCTCTTTAATACCAAGGCCAGTTATCAAGATCAAAATTAGGTATTTATATGCTTTTGTGTTCTGCTCGGGTACCCTACAGAACTTAATTCATATAGATTAAAGCTACAAACTCTACAAATTTTCAGATCGTTACAAGCGAATAAGCTTCTGTAACATCTTTAAACCTCAAATTCTGATCGCTAAAACAGTTTGAATGAGCTAGAATATCCAAAAACAGCCTATAATATTCAAAACAAACTCATAATGTCTGTTTAGCTCTATATTGCGAAAAAAAGGTGCTTACAGTCGTTTACTTTCTGAGCGACAGTAGTATCTCAGATTATCTCGTTATGTCTGTTGACATTATAGAAGATTAAAAATATATGTTTTCTGTTAAAAATACAACCTTGAAGCCTCAGATAGCCTACTCTGTAAAGACACGGTATTAACATGGCGGAGTTGGTGAATTTTATTCCCACTGTCGTTGAGCTGTCGACGAACAGTACATCGATCAACACTTAGCTGTAGTGATTTATCAATATCTCTCAATGAAAATTTCGGATTTTGCTTTGCCAATCGATCAATCCTGAGATCCTTACTGTGTGTTGTCAATCGATGACGTCCTTGCTTGGATAAGTTTTGCACTGGCCCTTGACATTCATACTTCCTTCATATGTGTTGCACAGCTCCAAATGAAACTGAGTATTTTTAGGCAATAAAATGGAGATGAAACATAATCTGGCCTAAAACAAATAACTTTTAATGTTTTGCGTCTCATCCTTTGTATTTAGCACATTAAATAGTTAAACTTTCCAATATATGCCACAGATGTATCTGTCAAAATGAGAATAACATAACATTTAATGTGTTTTCAGGCCAAGTGTATGATTTATCTGGTCCTGTACTGTAATATGGGTCTTTGAATACTTCATATTTATTTTGTCTTTTTCGACAAATGTTCAATTTGAACAAACAGTTCAATTGGCTTCATGAAGATATTAATACTGGGTAGCCTTAAGCAGAACATTGAAAGTTTCTAACCATATGTTATCAACGGATGCTGATTGATACAAACCACACAAAGTGTGTAAGATATTCCCTAAAAATTGCTTCTATGAATACGTTTAACTGGATTTTAGTAACGTTACGATCGATTAATTTACAATCCACAGAAAATTTGAACTTCTTTTAAAAACCGATAGAATAGACTACACAGGTATTCCAATAATCTCGGTGATCAGGGTTAGTAAACATATTTTACTAAGGTTGTCATAAATCATTCTGAATATCAATGCTATTCAGAAATTAAAAAGACATCTCTTAAAAAAAATTACAATCTAGTTGGCTGTGCGAAAATCGTAATATATCTCGAAGTTCATCATACGGGTAAGCTCGTGAGTCAAAGTGAAGTTTGATGAACTTTTTCAACGCGGTTGACAGCTGATCAGTAAATAATTAAGTATATTTTCATTTGTGGACATCTTCGGGATATTTCTCGTGTCCCGCAAAGAAAGGGCACATCATTGTTGATCCATTCTCACAAACGACATTCTCTTTGATTTCGTGTGTGACTCTTCTTGCAATTTAGGACGACAGAAAACATGTACCGCTTGTACATCCAAAGTTGTGGTCTTTCACCTTGATTCGTTTACATTCGTTTGCTGATACGAGTAGCTCATTCCAGAAGCTGAATTTCAAAATATGATGATGAATTTCTGTGCTTCGAGCACTCGAAATTGAAGAATTATGTTGAAAAAATTACGAAAAAAAATTGATAAAATGTCTTTATACGTCAAAGGATTAGCTTTTTCTAGTGGAATTTAAAGGAATTTGCTCGAGTTAACTAGAGAGAGTTTCAAAAAGTGTTTTTCGTTTTATTTTGTTTCTTTTTTTTTTTTTAAATGACTGTTTGTTAAAGTTTCTCGGCCTCCCCGTATACTGAAAACTCTCTTTTAGTATTAGGTAGGAAATGCGTCTGTTTGGACGCTTCAAGTTCTCGTTCTTACCTTATTGAAATTCAACTGCGGTGACTATCGGCACGTATAGTGAATTGAGTGATTTTAGCGACCCTACATTCAACAAATAGTTATAAGGAAAATGCTTTACAGTCACATCATTCATTGAAGAAAAAATCAGTGAAGATTTTGGATCAGCAAGAACAGGCACTTCAACAAAGATTTTCATTAGGGCCTAACTGACAAACGTAAACAATGGCTTCTTCCGTAAATTTCTCGTGGCACAAAGGCTACCCATGTAAGCTTCCAATTCTATCGGATAGGTGAACTCTTCCTCTTCGAAATGACCGTGGTGGATTGATTAGGCGAGTTTTCAATGACGAGAAATTTGCGGAAAAAGCCATTGTTTACGTTTGTCAGTTAGGCCCTAATGAAAAATCTGTGTCGA